>JANSJP010000200.1:0-114227 GCA_024734325.1 Lactarius hatsudake | reverse complement strand
GTCTTTGTTCGCGGCTGTGTGCCTGGAGTTGATGATGCCCACGTCCTGATCCGTGACGCCAAAAAGAAGATGGTTGCTTCTGCCCAGCACAACCAGGCAAAGGGCTTGTACGAGAAGGTTTTGCCAAAGGGCGTCTTGGACCTGCCATTCCCCGCCGGAACAGAGGAGCTGGCAAAAACCCTTCCATCAATCGTCGTCGCACCAGCTCAGCGAACGACGAGCCCATTTATCCCTAGGGAATAGTCCTTTGTTATTGGCTAAATTTAATTTGACACCTGTCTATACCGTGCATCATCGCTACGTGATGGTTGGTATCCATGGTCGTGTGCTGTGAGTCCTCTCTCACTGTCACGGAGAAATCCTGTGTAGGTCCCAGCATGTGTCATGATTCTCTTGCCTGGCTGGGCGCGATCACTGTACGGCGGGCGTAGCGCCCGTCAGAACAGGTCACGTGGGCGGATGCGATGCACATCGACGGAGCTAATCAGAACAACTGTTCGTGCCAAGTTCCCGCCATGGCCGGTGATTCAATACTTCAGCGCTGAATATCAATGGGCCCATCATTCTGTAGGGTAACAACGTATGCTGTGCGTATTTCAGCGCTGGAAAGCTCAGGGTGCATATATAGCTGCGGGGGCTTTGCAGACTCTCACTCAGCTGTCGCTGTCAGGAGCCTGGTTGCTCTTTCGAACTTTGGTCGTTCCATTCCTTCTTGATTTCTCTTCTGTCATTTCTTTGTATTCTTCACAATGCTTTCTCATGGACTTCTTTCATTGCTCGCGCTGTCTGCAGTTTCTACGGCCAGTCCCATCAGCCTCGTGAGGCGCAGTTCGTGAGTCACGGTGTATCATGAATTGAGTACTGTGTATCTAATGCACGAGCGCGATCTTCAGGCTCATCCCCACGCCGCCACCTGCATGTCTCGGGAAGATATCAAACTCGACGGCTGTCTCCAACACCACCATTGTAGACCCCTCGACTATCTCGAACGTCACTGCTGGCGCGTTCAACAATATCACAGACCCCACATCCATTTCGAACGTCACGTCTAGCGCCAACACCACCACTACGACGACTTGTCTGATCCCTGCTAGCCAGATCGCCACCCTCATGAACAGCACGGATCTTTCCAACATGACTTCGATCTACAACTGCACGGACCCGACAGTGTCAAATTCCACTGATTTGTCTCCGTCTTCCAATACAACAGACACTAGTGACTTGACGCCACCAGACAATTCCACGAACACTGACACGACTAATAACACTACGACTAATGACACTACTACCAATGTCACTACTACCATCGACACTTCGAATCCGCCCAGCAACGCCACCCCACCTGATACCTCGACCAATGACACTGGATCTTCTGGAGTTGCCGACGCCGCCTCTGGCCAGTTTACCGCCGACACCACAGACCCAAATGGGCGCAGGCGATCGCTCTCCCCAAGTGGCTGCCCGCGTGGATGCGTCGCACTTCCCACACCCGGCGCATCGCGCAGGCTGACCTCCCTGACGTCGCGCTGAACTGGCAAAGCCTCTGTGTACGTTTCTCTCTCTCTCTCTTCCACCCCCACCTCTACGTCTTCTGACCGCCGTTTTATATACAGCTCGTCAGCGGCGGTGACATCTTCACGAACCAGCCGTGCGTGGAGCTCGCGGGCCTGGGCGGCATCGACGCGCTTCTGTCCACGGGCGGCGTGTGCGACCAGCAGGACATTGCGACAAGATGATCGACTTTGCCAAGTCCCAGGGCATCACGAACAAGGATGCGCTCGTCGCCGCTGCCGTCGCATATCGCCAGCACCCCCGCAACGCTGACGACATCGGTGTGGCGTCGTCCCCTCGACACCCTACTGCACCAAGGCGCCGCGCAACCCGGAGCTCGAGGGCATCGTGAACGAGCAGCTACCCGGCGTCGAGCCTGGCCTGTACGGCGGCCCCAACGAGCCGATCGTCGCGTTCGGCGAAGGTACGTTCAAAATTCACTACTTTGGACAGAGTCCAGATGAGACTGACGACGACACTTTGGTAGACGGCACTTGCCCAGCTGGCCAGACACCGGATGTTTCGACGTGCTCTTGCAACTGAAGAGTCCAGCCATCCTTGTATTTTGCGAGGCTGAACCGTGCGCGAGTATGCTAATACTTAGTGCTCCTCTCCATGTACTCTCGTGTATCGATCAGAATGCATTATATTTCGTACTCGGTAAAATACGGACGGGAACGTCGTCCATCCATGCTCCCCGCCGCCAGAATGTCGTGGTATCGTGTACATATTTCAGGTATAAGGCATACAGTCATAAGAGAAAAGAGCAAACATGATGAGGGTAGAAAATCCATACGAAAGACGATCACGAAAGTCTAGGCAGGAGGCGAACGACTGGACGGTGCAAATGCGGGCGTGGATCGGCCGTGGGATGAAGTGCTTATAGTACTCGTCCGATACTGGAAAATATCGTGTAATCTAGACAACTTGTCCTGCTTGTCCTGGTCAGGTCCGGTCGCGCTTGTTGGGCTGATTGGGGATCGTGGCTGGTCATCACGGTTAAAAGTTGCCGCCATTGGCGAATTCGGCATGGACTTGGACTCCAGCTCTACGCCAGCCGTGAGGTATGAACATTTTTGCGTAAGAAAAGAAAATACTCACTGGAAAGGGTATCTGCGACTGCGACCTCCCTTTCTTCGTCCTCTGCAGCTCGGCTGGCCAAGGCACGAGAGATGTACTTGCGGAAAGCAGGACCTGTTGATTCGAGCATTTTGTCGACCTTTGCCTTTTTATGCGGATACGCTTTGATGAACTGATGAAGCTCGGTGATCCCTTCTTTGTGCATAGCCCTGTGGTTTCGCTCGAGATATGACCGATGATCTTGAGCAGCTGTGCGTCGGGGTCCGGTTCTTCGATGGGCGGGGAGACCAACCCATTTATGGAAGAAACGCTCCGACTCGTGTGGTGACTAGGTGATGAACGTTTTGCATCACCGGATGCTGCATCCGAGGCTGTTTCTGGAGGGGATGCAGGTCGACTAGGACCGGGGGTAGAGCTTCGAGGCGTTCTGCTACGCTGTGCAGGCGCATCCTCTGTGGCGGCGCGCGACCCTGAGTTGAGGATTCTGTAAACATAGGGGTACACGATGGTGGCAGAGGGGTCGTCGAACGAGCCGGATAAAATGTCGTAAACCTCGTCGCCATAGTGGGCTGATTAGACAAGGATGAGAGTGTCACCCAAGCCAGATACATAAAAAAACTCACCAACGACATGCTGGATGATAACTTCCAGCGTCCTAAGTGTGCATGTCGCACAGGGTACACGGTTAGTAGCACGGGCGCGCCACTCGTTCGGTTGGGACAGTTTGTAGGAAGTGCTCGATCGCGGGAAAAAGCTCCACTGGGTCGAGTTTCAGATCTGTCAGATCTTGCTGGGAAGTATTCCGGGCTAATTTCCATATATCTACCTTGAGTACTAGCTCCGCAACCTTGGCCTCTTGAGAATCCGGTGGGTCGTGCCATTTGCTGGGAACGGTCGGACGATCTGAAGAAGGAGAGTGAACAAAGCACTGAATGGCAGTTAGCAAAGTCGAAACAGCGGGTGCATTGGGAGTAGCATACCGGAACACGGTGATCCTGCGCCCCCGTGGAGAAAAGCCGCAGCATGATCATGTTTATAAACCTCGACAAATTTTTCACTTCCTTGTCCTGGCTATCGTCGGTCTGTAGAGACGCAGCGCGAGTTCTTCGAAGAGAGTAGTGAGAATCGACTGTCAGGGACTCTGCGAGGAGGGGATATCACAGAATGCATTCAAAGTTTGGATCAGGTGTTTAGCAAGCCTAATGTTATCTTCCGGTTTGTCGAAGGTGTGAGACACTTGAAGCGTGACCGTCTCGATAAGGCCTTCCGTCGTGCTCTGCAAGATTCCCTATACTGAGGAGATGATGGTCCGCCATCGCGACCAAGTCTGGAGGATCCTTCTGGACCTTCTTGAGAGCATACGACACTGCGGTCCGAGTCACTGCTCAAGATGCTGGAAATGGTGAGCGTTGAGGTTGTTCCCAGAATCCGAGGGGCATCGGGATCTTCAAGGGCCTCCGCATTTCTCCATGATTCGACTTTGGAACTCTGTCCCGTTGGCAGATTTCGTCCCATTCGATTGAGTCCCGGTGGAGTCTGTTGTTGGAGGTGCAAGGTGAGTGCGCAATGTTCCAGCCCGATCCTTGGAGCAGCAAGACGAGAGGGTAGCAAGCTCTTCCCCCTGGCAGCGGGCGGAGATGTAGGTCCGGCGATCTGCGAATTCGGTTTGGCAATCTGAGACGGGGCCCGGAGATATTGATCTTGCCGCAGGCTGAGCTAGGCGAGAGACACCTGTAGGAGGGCTCCCGGGCCGCGGGATGCCGCCTGGTCGAGTAGATGGGGATGCTGGTCTCACAACGCTATTGGCCAAGCGCGAGATTTGGAGGGCTGAGGTGGCACAAGGGCTTCCTGTTTCGTGGACTTATCTGGTGAACTAGGCCGGCCACACGACGCAATCTCTCTTCAAGTTGGGTTTTGTCTTTGGGACTCATAGGACCAACGAGAGACCAGACCTTCTCCTCCCTCGAACAAGTAAACCTCACTGCAGCTCGTGTAAGAGAAGGCTCATTGACAGACTGAAAGAGACAAACCTCAAAGCCGAGAGTGCGGACTTCCGGACATTGGGATCCTTATCTGAGATCATGGAGGCGATGACTGGACAATCTTTTGTGGGGTGGCCACGCCCCCATGCCAGACCTCTTCAGAATTCCTCCCATTTCCTCAAGAGAAAGTTGGCGTGTTTTGGCGACTTTCGACTTGAGGCCGTGGTCAAGTACCAGTTGAAAGATCCGACTATATGCGTACACCTTGGGTAATATTTGAAAGATTTGTTGCACCCGCACGCGAACGGGCTCCCGAGCATCGCCAAACTAACGATAATAAATAGAATCTGCTTTGATCACTGATTTAAAAGTATTTTCTCACCTTATGAACCAGCGTTGGAATGAAGCACATTGCTTCAGTATCCGTCAACTGGCACTCAATATTCCTCATAACGCCAACACCGCGTCAACCACGTCCAGACACTTGGCAACTAGGTTCGATTGGGGTTCGTGAACTTTAATCGAGACATATTTGAGCGCGAGGTCGGAATTTGCCATTCCAATGGTCCTTGCGTCTTCCTCGGTCAGCCCAAGACCCTCGCCGCCGGACTGCAAATCCGAGAAAAAGTCACAGAGCATTGTCACCCATTCACCTGATCGTTAACTGCATTGTGGTCTTGACTAAAGAGATTGGCAATCAAGTCCTTCGAGGCGTTCGGTTCCATCTGGTGTTGGAGTAGATCCGCGAGCTCCTTGCGCGTTGTCCCTCCTTCGTTCACCCATTTGCCGACGTCTTTCAGTAAACGAACCCTCTTCACGTCGAGGCTCGTCCCGTGGAAGGGCAAAGGCTCTTGAGAAGGCGCGGCGGAGACTGGTACCGAAGGAGGCGCGCTTTTGGAAGCGGGAGTCAACATTCCAGATCGTTTTACTCCGCCCATTTTCGCTGAGGCACGGGGTGTGGCAGCATCGTCAACGATCTCCATTTGCGATTCCGGGCGAGAAATCGACCCTGTAGGCAGTCTGCGACGCACCGACGCAAGTTTCGGTCCAGATCTTCCCGTTGGGGCTACGGGTGATTGAGGTGGGCTGGGTTCTGGCGGGGATGGTGAAGGGGGGTTTGCGACAGCGGGTTTGGAGGGGGCGGCGACTTTCTGTGGGGCGGGTGCCGCGGAAGCAGCACCCGTCGGGCGCTGCTGCACGAGCCGCTTGAATCAGAGGCACTGCAGTTCCTTTCGAAGCAGGCTTCAACGAATTCGTCTGGTGCATGACCTGATCAAATCCAGCAGATGCAATGAGATAGGGTAAGACAGCCTGCGCCCCTTTGCGAATGTCGCCGTTGCGGTCATCTAAGCATCCCACTATTGGAGCGACCCAGCCACTCAGATCTAGACCTGGCGTCATTCCATGCCCTTTGAACCAGTCGACGATCCATCCCAGTAGTTGAGCCCGTTGTAGTGGCTGATTAACCTCGAGTCCAGCCGTCAATCCGTGGACGAGGGCGTCTAAACCCTCGCAAGCGGTAGCAATAGCCGTCAGTGTCTGAATACCCGCAGCCCGGATGGGGGCCTTTTGGTCCGAGAGCACGGTACAAAACTGGGAGCACGAAAAAGCGTGTCTGCTTCTCGAAGGGTTTTCCCATCCCAGTGGCTATCCGAGCCACGATATCTAGCGCGAGCGATTGTACAGCTTTGTTCGAGTCCGTAACGCGCGCCTTCAAGATCTGTCCGATATCGCCTGGGGAGAAGGGTGTCAGCTTTTCACAGGGATTAAACAAGGACAGACGTACCCATTTGAGGTTTCAGGCGTTTGTTTGCACCCTGATCTAGGATAGCCTGTAAAGTTTCGAGGGCCTCTTTCTTGGTCTTCCACGCGTCACCTTTGGCATCTGCCAGAATCGTGGTACCCTTCATCAATCCATCAATCTCCACGCGCGGGAAGAGGTCGTCCAGGGCACTAGCTGGGGCAGCACCGCTCTTGCCCCCGGACGCTCCTTGTGGGGCCACGGCGAGGACATCCGCCGACATTCGCACTGGTTCCGGAGGTGCATTGCCTTCGACTTTCTCGAACTCGCTTTGGATCGTAGCAAGGAGTTGGGGATTGAGGTCGCCAAGAAGGTCACTGATACTCGGGCCCGCAAAGACCTTCACCATGACCAGAGTCTTGGTTGCGTTGGTTCGCACCGCAGCATTGGAATTCTTGAGCGCGCCCTTCAGAAACTCGATGAGGCTGCGCAACGACAGCCCGGCAATACCAAATTCTGACAGAACTTGCTCAATCCATGCCAGCGCGTCCGCAAGCGCCTTTGGTGCCTTTATTTTATTGAGTGGCTCGTACGCTTAGCACGCGAAAGTTAATGAACAACACCAAAGACGCAGAGTATGACATACCCTGATTAAGAACGAATTGTAGGGATGTCTTCTCTGCAAACGTTCCTAAAGTCTCGCCTGCAGGCTTCTTTAGCTTGGCATCGCCCAGCTTCTCCGAAAGATGTGGAATGGACAATGCTGCGCAAGACCTCCCAAAGGATGGGCAGCGCTCTGCGAGAATGACCAAGATCCCATACAACTTTGCCGAGACTTGAAAGTTCTTCTCTCCCCATCCTTTCTTGCCAAGAGCACGCACGATGACCTCTGCGTCAAGTTCTTCCACCATACTTTCGACCCACGTCGTCATCTCTTCCAACGCGGCGAGCCGAGTCTTCCAATTTGCATCGCCAAGATCAGTAATATAATTAGGTGGAATAATTTCCGCGGCGAGCGCTTCCGCGTCCTCCGGCGTGTGCTTATATTTGAAAGTGTCAAGCGCGCCAGGCGGTGCAGGCGCACCACTTTTCGCAGGCTTTGACGAGGTGGCGGCAGCAGCAGCAGCAGCAGCGGGAGGAGGTTTCTTCGTTGATGGTGCAGGTGTAGCTGGGGTGGCGCTAGCACTAGCACTAGACGGTGAGGCTTTCTTAGCTAGTAGGCGTGCAGATGGCCCACGAGCCTTCTTCTCTGACACGGCAGAGTCGTCCTCAGGATCCAACCCTTGTGTCTCGGGTGGGGATGTGATTTCTTCCTTCTTCGCCACAGATGGTCCTTTCTTCGTAGGCCCTTTGGCAGGTACCGCAGGAGTAGGCTTCGGTGGGTTGCCTGCACCAGCTTTTGCCTTCACAGTTGCCTTCTCATGCGCTTCCTTCACCTTCGCTTTTCGGACATCCGCAAGGCCATCCATCACTGCCCCGAGAGGGCGCTCGCCGACCATCTTCATGAGGGTGCCGAATGCGTTTGCAGCCTCATCGCGAGCACCAGCATAAGAATCTTCGAGGAGCGTAGCAATCGCCTCCGAGACAGGTTTGATCTGCGCTGGAGGGATGGCCTGTTTCGACGTTGACAGGCAGCGCGTAAGGAATTTGCAGGCACCCTCCTTTACTTGAGGGTTCTTGTTGGACAAAGCGGGTAGTATATCGCCAAGAATGTCTGCAAGTGTGGTCTGCAATGGCACTCAAAAAAGAGGGTACCCGAACATGAACCGCTTCACTTACCGTTTCGAAAATGGCATCTAAGGCTACGCCGATTGTGTCAGTGACGGTGGCTTTCCTTTCCTTCAGCCGCTCGAGCATCGGAGGTACGACAGTCTCCCTATATCGGGCAAAACTTCCCATAAGCCCTTTCGCGAGGCCCTCGAGGCACTGAGCCGCAACCATGACACAGTTGATGTTGCATCACTCTGCACTCGCAATGCCAACGCCTTGGAAAGCTCTCCGAACTCAGCCGCCTCCTTATCCGGGGCGTAGCACTGAGGAGGGTCAATAGGTCGTCGAGGACCTCCTTCCGTTCTTTCCATTTCGATGATGTGAGATTCTTGTGAAGATTCGCGGGAAGCTTCGGTGTGATATCCACCTCTTCTGCAAACTGCCGGGGATCAGGGGGTGCGAGATCTGTTCCTTCTGGTCCGTATTGCTCGAATAAGACTGGAAACAAATGACGTACCTTCTTCTGCAGTGGCCGAGGCACCACCTTCGTCGCCCTCCTCTCCAGCACCTGCGTTCTGCTCTGCATCCCTCGCTTGCTGCCGTGTCAGCCGTTCTGGCTTTAGGCTACCTTTCCCTCGCCCTCCTTCTCCATCTCGTCCCAGACCTCCTTCAATTCCTTCACTTGGACTGGTTTCAGCTCCGCTAGCCACGGTTCAATGCCGGCTCCAAGATACTGGTACAGAGCGTGTGCAAGGTTGCCTCCCTCAGATCTCACGGTTTTGTCTGAATGGCCGAAGATTTTTGGCAAAGTTTTGAGGATAGGCGCGGGCGGAGTTACCTGTGTTCCGAATAGTCTACGAAACATGATGCAAGTGTAAGCAATGAACGTGGCGATATGAGCACTGCGAGTGACAGCTGATGAAAGTGGAGGGAGAAGAGGGGGTATATGCCATCCATATCCGATCGCCAAGAACTACTTGAGCTCATGGGTCGTCCGCGACTTGAGCCGGATGTGGGAAGCAATGCAAGACAGGAGCATACGACTCACCGAACGATCTCCTTCAGTACGGTCACAGTTCCAGCCACGGCTTTTGGCTGTTTTGCAGACAAGCCTGGTAATACATTGTCCTGGATGTAGGGAGCAGTCAAGGCGCCTGCTTGGGGATCAGTAGCAGCTACGCACCACGACACCAGCGCCACCATTCTCTACCTCAACATATTGGAGCGCCAGCTCAATCGCCTGGGTTTTTGTGCCAGCTCGCGTCGAACCAAAGCACTTGTCCACCAAGGCGGGAACTACGGCGTCTCTCGTCCTTGCAGCGTTTTCACCAGCAAATTTGACAAACGCTACGACACATTCTACACCTTTCTCTTGCGCAACTGCATTCGAATCAGTGACGATCTTCTTAAGAAGATCAGGATTGGATGTGTAGGGCTTGAACGCAGGGTCGGTGTCGGATGCGGTCAGTTGGAATGTTTTGACAAGGGATTCGTAAGCGCTAACACGGGCCTTCCAATTCTTGTGGGCAAGCCTAACATCTATAGAAAGAGTAGAAAAGTCTTCCTCCGGAGGAGGAGGTCCATCCATGAAGGGCTGAAGTGGGAAAAGAGTGTTCACTTTCAAATTACTCACCCGAGTCGGCCTCAACCGCGCCGGACGCGACTTGGATTGTGACTCGTGACATAACGCGTTCAATTTGCCACCAAGTAGAACTTGAAAACAAACGGGATGTAAGTTGTGAGGCTTAATTATCTACCTAACCACTGCAGAACTCCTCATCCCAAGCCTCATCCAAATAACCTTATGGGGCGTCCTGCCAGTGCCCGTTGCCGCGCGGCAATAAGTAGCCCGACGGCATCACAGAGTCACTAGGATAGATACATATTCGTTGTCCCTACCTACCGTCGAAGGTGCCTCTACCCGTTCCAAGGCGGGAAGATCCAGGGCAGGTTCCCGTCCCTGCTGGAAGGAAAGCGCAACGCCGAGTGCCACTTTAGCTAGGACCAAAACCACCTTCACTTGCAGGACATGGCAGAAAATCCACGCCATTGATCCGATTGAACGTGGCCTACTGTGAATCACGGTTCGACATCCCACGTAACGATGAGTTTTTCGACGGTGGACAACGGCCCGGAGAGCTCTTGGCCCATCTGCTCCAACTAGTCAGGTGCGGGAACGATTATTTAAAAAGGTAAGCCGTCAACGAATTGGGAACCCGTGGCTGCGCAAAACTTGAGCTTTGAACACGAATGACCCGCACACTCTGTGTCACAGGTAAACTTGCAGAGATTCGAAATTGGGAAGAAGCGAGAGGATTAACCAAGGACTGTACAGAGACAGTCAAAATGCTGCAGGGATGGGGTACTCAACCAAACCACGAACGCCTCCCAATATGATCTATGGCCCCTAAAGGTGGGGTGCGTGAGCTTCGGCACTGGAACATCTCCTGGATTAGCAGGAAGCGGTGGGCCAGACTCAAGATGCGTGGTGTAGGCCAGATACAAGTTGAGGCGACGCAGGCAAGACATGTGCTGCAAACTCGCAATGAAGGGAGCCTCTGGCAGCGCGCCGAACGCAACCTTGAGGGTCAATACAAGCTCGACAAGGCCCGTTGCAGATGATAATAGCGGAGATAAGCATCTCGGTACGACTCCCCGTAACGTGAGCCGTCGCAGACATGGGGCAGAACCTGCGAGAAATGTGGTGGAAGAATCAGTTCTTGACCGAAACCACCATAAGTGGGACAAATTTCGAGTCCTTCCAGCTTGGGAAAAGGGTGACTCAGCGCCGTGAGGAGCCGAACTCATGTCCTTGTATGGTCCTTGAAGTGCAATTCCACCCACACGACTACGGTGACTGATAGCGGTAAGTGCGAGATTTTCTTCCCTCTCCGTCCAGGATGCAGCGCGATAGTCGATCCAAATCGGAAAGGGGGGGAGATGGCTCAACATGTTTGCTCTCGAAGTCGTACCTGGAGTAAACAGCAGGTGCATGTGCAAACGGGAGGGTGACGAAAGCACGAGACGTCTCCAGCTTCGGCACACATGTGCGAGTTTTAACCACCCGTTTTCACCGTCCCAGACGTTTTCATAACCAGGCTGGAGCTCCATGTCTTGTCGACAAGCACCAAATATCTGCAAGAGGACTTCCTCTGGGAGCTTATCGACCGTCACCACCCTAGGCGACCATCAAAAACCACTGCTGAGCATCCCCGGAGCGTATACCGAAGAAAAAACATACTGGCTTTTGAGGAGGGCCCTAGCGGCAGAACGTCATGGTGTTCAAGTTGACACCCCTGACCGCAGCGAGATATTCCTTCCGACGCGATCGGAGATGGCACAGAATTCCCACGTCTGGGGTTGAGCTACATGGTGGCCTGGTCGCTTGAGAAAGAGGTGTCTTCATTCAAGTTCATTGTATATACTATGCGAGTCTTTGCGTAGTGGTTGTTACAGTAGGATTTGTAGGTCTCCCTTCAGAATATGACGCCCAACTGGTAACTGCTTCGAAGCCCAGCTACTTCCACCTTCCTGTGGAGAAAGTGAGATATTTGAATGGGCGGTTGTCCGAAGGATAGGGGATAGTACCTTGAAGTGAGTCTACTTATGAAATTCCACTTGCCGCCGCCCAGTTGCTCAGCAGGAGGCAATGCCCGGGGGTTGATCGCTGTTCCGCCCTTGTCGGTGATATCGCTCGGATCTGTCTGGCTGTGCACAGCCATCCAGTTTCAGTCGATGACCACTTGGCGTTTTACCGGGGACATCGCAAGCTTCCTGTGCCTCGATTCTCACGTGTCTGTACAACGACATGGGCAGTTCATCAACTGGCAACTGGCAAGGCCCACGGCCCACAAGGTAATTACACTGTCAGGGCTGGTCCGACGCTGATCCGCATCAGTCGTCACAGTCCCCGCCCACCGTTCCGGTAGATTATGCAAGACATCGGGGCGTAAGACACCATCTACCCATGGCAATCTTCCTCCTGCGTATTTAATCCCTGGTGCGTGCGCGCTTTTTACCAACCAACTTACAATGTCTTTCCCTTCGAGCACAAAACTCCTTGTTGTTGGAGCGGGGCCTGCTGGCATGGCATGTGCCCTCTCTGCTTGGTATTCTGGCATCAAAGACGTGACTATCGTCGATGCAGTGGAGCAGGGCGAGCACTCCTCCCGTGCCATGGTTATTCACGCGGCGACCTTGGAGGTACGAGGTTCGAAAAACTTCTATCCCGTTCCCATCTAATATCCCGTTGAAGGCTCTGGACACTATTCGCTGCGCCAATGGTTTGGTAGACGTGGCATCAAGGTCTCCACAATGAACTACTATGACCGCAGCGATGCTCTTCTAATGAGCATCGACTTCGACGGGTTGATTGGAAAAACTGACTTCCCCTACTACCTCCTTATTCCTCAGCACATCACCGAAGAAGTTCTTGGTAACAAGTTGAAGGAGCTCGGAATCCCCGTTTTTCGCCCCTACAAGGCCGTGGGCATGCGGGAAAACTCCAAGGACGGTCGTGCTGTAGATGTCTCATTCGAGAATGGTCAGTCTATCACCGCTCAGTATGTTGTAGGCGCGGATGGCGCTCAGTCCGCTGTATGTCCCTTGATAACCCTCGGCGCTGTCTTGGTTCTAACTATGGCTATACAGGTACGCCAGCTATGTGGTGTGGACTTCGTAGACCCGAATGCAGTTCCTGGCGAGCCAGAGGACATAAACACGCTGGCACAGATGGTCATCGCCGATGTCACATTCTCTGGACCCCCCACACTTCCAAACATCCTCTTCGGTGTCGTCAGCACCGAGAGTTTCTTCATCACCTCGCCCCTTCAGTACCCCATCAAAGGCTCGAAGGAAACACACGGGAAGACCGTCTACCGAATTGCCTGCGGTGTCCCGCTCTCTCTCGGCGCGCCTCCCTCAAAACCAAGCGTCGAGTACTGCCAGGAGCTCATCGAGACTTTCGGTCCAGGAAAGCTCTCCTCCGACAAGAGCAAAAACCCTTACGCCGTGAACGTGAGCGACGTCGTCTGGTCAACGCGCTTCCGCACCCGCTGTGCCGTCGCGGAGACTTTCTTCACACATTTCGGGAACGGATCGCCCGGTGCAAGCGTGTGCCTCATCGGCGACGCCGCGCACATCCACCCTCCCGCAGGAGGCCAGGGCATGAATCTTGGCTTGCGGGACGCGATCACGCTCGCCCCAGTCCTCGCTGCTGCACTCACCGCTGGCCCATCCCCTGAAATTGACGACAAAGTGCGCGCACACATGGCGGTGCGCCGCGATCGCGCTCTCAAGGTCATCGGCATGACCAAGATCATGGCCGGCGCAGTGGGCATGTCTCCCGCCGTCCGGGATAAGTTTGCGTGGTCCCCTATCCATATCTACACGATCCGTGACTGGGTGTTCTGGATCATGGGGAAGTCGCAGTGGGTCAGACAAACACTGGCGTACAGATTCAGTGGTCTCGGTGCGCCATGAGAGGTCAGGGCCGCGTTCTTCACTAGTATTTAGATTGTACTTTAAAATGTGATGCATATAAGTTACAGTAATTCTCTTACTTTGACGTCTCACTGGGAAACGGATGTCGTCTGTCTGTCTCATTTCTGGCTTCACGAGTTCGTCACAAATCCCTTAAAGGGATGTTGACCCGACAATTTAAATTCTTCGTTGCGTGAGATTGCACTTATTATTTTTTGAATCCGAGGAACTCACACATTGTCGATCGGGAGTGAATATACTGGCCAGCTCAATATCACCGATTTTGAAATCCCAAACGCGTCTCAGTTACTGGCCGACTCCGATCATTCAGGACTCTTTGATGGACGAGCTGGGTACACCACGTTATCACCGGGCACCGGACCCTATCCGCCTGCGCCCCAAGCTGATCGGCCTTATTAGGTGCCATTGTAAGGTTCATGATGCCAATGCCGTGCCCGGTGTTGATTTGAGGCAGCTTGTGACGACCAAACCGTGTTATCTGGACTTACTCTAGGCTAGGCTCCGGGTCTGGGTGAGTCTAACTCGGCGCTGATGCTGGTATGGACTCAAGAGAAACCCGTTGATGAGCGCTGATTAATTACTGTAAAACGCTTTGGCAAAGATCACACTTCCGCCATTCGCGTTGAACATCTAACACTACCGCTTGGCGAGTGCTGCCCCGATGTCAAGTACAAGTTCCCACACCTGGGTTATCCAGTCCTCCGCGACTACAACAGCAGCTTCCTTCATCTCCTCCTTGGTCTCGAGATGCCTCGTCGCAGACGCGTCTCTTTCTTCGACCATGTCCAGGTTGTGGTACAGCACGGAAACAAGGAACTGCACATCCGCGAGTGAACGTAGTATCTCGAGTGTCGCAAAATCCTTCTCGGCAATTTCGAGATATGGCAAAGCTTCGCGTATGGATTCCTGTGTCCGCTCCCCGGCTGCAATGATGCAGCGCGCAAGAGTAAAGCAGGCTAGAGCACGCTGCTCGAGATCATCGCCATCAATGAGCTAAATTGGGACGTTAGATTCGATGGACCTCATCTCAGGACTCCGCACCTGTGGCATGATCTCTTCTAGAATCCTCTTGCAGTGTTTGGTCATTCCAAATTCCAGGCCGATGTCTGCCAGCAAGATAATGCCCGTACGGTACGAACCATAACGACACTGAAATTCCGAGTGCCATAGCGCCCTAAAAGCTGTTCAACGGCTGTGGCTGCCTGGCCAATTTGCTGCAAGAGACTTAGTACTAAGATGCGACACGGAATAAGGGAAAACGTACCCGCATCTGCATAAATTCGTATAGTGGGTCCCGGATGATCGATGTGGTCGACGTAGCGGCGTTGAAGAAATAGTCTCGAGGATTGAAGGGACCTGCAGGACGCATAGTCTTCAAAAGGTCATTATACTGTCGTAATTGCCCGCTGCGTGCATCCTTTATTTAGCTTAGAATAAACCAAGGCATATAAATGACTCAACCGCCTGCTTGCTCTCAGAACGATTATGTGCCAGATCTGCGACGCCCACTGCGAGTAGTCATTGAGGCTCAGACCTCTCCAAATGTCGGGCTCCAGAAGAATGGCAATCGCATCCTGATACCCTCCTTGTCTCGCGCGCTGCGGCGATTGATAAATCAATATTCCGTCGCAAAGCAGTGGAGCGTACCTTATAAGCACGATTCAAGGTAACGACGAGAGCATTATTACTATCACCGCCAATCTCGCTGAATGCAGTGACAATATTCTCTTCAATAGCGGCCAACTTTTCGCTTCCTAAGTCAACAGACATCAGTGCAATAAAAGGTCATGATAGCTGAGAACGGCACCTGCTGCGCTCCAAACAATTGATTGAACAGTGTGCTGGCTCCATTGGTCCGCGTAGTCTAAATAGTTTCCCTGGACGTCAATCCAGTGATCGTAAAGGCCAACTGCCTGGACTATTTTCTCGAAAGCGGCACTTAGGGGTTGCTCCTGTTCTCCAACTCGGTCAGAATCACAGTGGGTACAAACAAGGACAGTACGACTCACGCTATTGACTCTTAAGAGTTTCTCGACGTCGAAGAGGACTTCGATCGGATGAAGACCGGGTTGCATCTCATTGACGACGGGTTTTTGGTTCTTGTTCTTTGGTTGGAGCCGATGTAATAAACTACGGCACCGTCAGAAAGGGATCCTTTTAGATACAAAAACAAGCAAACCCTTGGCAGAGTTGGAGTGTTTCCTTGTCTCCTGCCAGCCGAGATATTTCAATCGCCTCAACCAGAAACTGAAACGTATCAAGAGTCAGGGCGGTTGTGAAAAGTGACCAAGGACGACAACAACCTTGCGGGCTGCTGAGTGCTCGTGCCGTAGATAATGCATACGCGACAAGTTCAACAAAGCATGTTGCCGCACACCGCTACATGGAAGATCTGAGGAACTGGATACACAAAATCGAGCTAAGGGCTTACTGACGAGTCACTCCCCTCATGAAAATGCTGTTCGAAGAATCTTCGCAGGCTCTCGGAGGCCGCATTCGAGTCACCAGTCGCGAGCCCACGTTCGAAACTGGGCAGGGATCAGGAACAAGACAAGAATAAAGAGAGATCGCGGACTCAGAGTAAGCATCCGGCTCTGCCCAGCGGTACTCGTCAGCATGCGTCTTCAATATCAATGTATCTGAAGACATTGCTCGGTTAGTCGAACAACGAAAGTATCAACGAGCTGTACCAAATGTGATGAGATCCCTTCGAAATGGCTCATACCCGGCTGTGGTGTTTCCGTTCAACCATTCGTGATAGTCCAGACGAAGCTTAGACACGCCGGCAAAGGATAGCTTCATGTAAGAAACGACGGCTCTTCGACAAAAGTAGCCAAACATTGAGCGCCGATTCTAGCATAACGATTAGATCGATCATCGAGGCCTAGATAGGGCCTCACGATATCTGCCTACAGAGGGATTACGGCTCAGCAAGACGTATGAGAGCGTCGTGATAAGCATACCTCCTCTCCACTTTTGTGGTCCACGTACAGGTAGGATACACCTGAAAGATTCGTCGAGTCGCGAAAGACTCTTAAAGTGGTCGGGCAAACCGTGGAAGAAGTTCGTCATATGATCGACGGACACAAAATCCATGTACTAACATCGAAAGTTACTGTAAAGGGCATCAACTGAGGGGGCTCATACGCACTTCTGGTTTAAGAGACTCGAAAAACGGGGTCGCGCCCTGGTCGTCGCTATGAGGGGCTGCTTTCAGAGCCTCTAGAAACTTGGGAAACGACCTCGGCGGGGTTAACTGGAAAGAAATTTCGATCAGGCTGCTGGCGATTCTTTGAAAGACGTACCTCGACGATCTCCTCGAGTAATACTCTATGGACCTGAATAAGGAAGGAGGGATGGAACCTTTTGCGTGGGTAATGTCGATAAAGTAGCATGATAACCATGAGTAAGCTAATGTGATGAGGTCTGAGTGTATGCGCGGTGGGCGGTGATTCGAGCTCGTCCATCGTATACTTGATAGCTTGATCCTTTCGACTTCGGCGCTTCAGTTGGATGGACGCGTCGACCGCGAGAGCATATTACCATTTTAGTGCAGGCCATGACCTCACAGGACTCTCTTACGCTCCGTCGTTTGCTATGGTGGCCAAGGCAAAAAGACCCTCTCAGAACAAAAATAGCCAGGTATTGTCTTCGGGTACCGTACAATCACCGTGCGACTATTCACCCCAACCGCTAGCGGCCCTCGAAAAGGCGCAAAGTCGTCACTCCCTCCGATGCATCCGCCAAGCCTACGAAATTTGCTAAATCAAAGGGCAAAGCCCGCGCCTTTGACCGGCCTATAATCGAAGTCCCTCGTGGTCAGCGTGATAGCGAAGATTCTGAGCTTGATGGCGAAGACCTCGGTATCATCGAGGAATTCGGAACCGGCGCATCGTTCTTACAAACTCTGGACGAAAAGGGGATTTCAAGGTACGGGTTGTTTCGCCTTAGTGGTGACTTAATGTACGAACTTTGTACTAGGAGCAAGAGGGAGCAAGACCGTTTGCGCCGCTTTGATCGGCCTGTGCGCAGGGCTCCCGTTGACGACGACCTTCCTTCCGTTAACTCACACACTGACGATGAGGGGGTTTGGTCCTCTGATATCGGAGGGGACTCATCGGAAGTTGGCCCTGGCTTGTCAGAAGATGCCACATCAGAAAGTGACGAGCCACCAGAGTCCGCTAGACATCGCCCGCGCACAAAACGAGCGGGAACGGATTCAGACGCCGAGATGTTTTATGAGGCTGTCCCACGAGGAAGGCGACCGTCGTGGTCAGAGGGGGAATCTGTCATTGACCGTCTACCAATTAAGCTCCTCGATGGTCAAATACAAAAGACTGGTCACAGGCCAGTCGTGAAGGCGCAGTCCGAGGAGGAGAGCGGGGAGGAGAATACTCTGGAGAGCATGGTCGAGCCCGAACCCCCGAGAGAGGACATCACAACAGGTGCTCGTTTCGGGCGGCTATCCGTCATCGATGTTATTGGTACCCGGTCAAGAAAACTACGAATAAAACTCGCGGAGGAGCAAATCGCTAGCATCTGCCAGGAAATTGTTGCGGATCCCGAAAATAGCGTGAGACTCCCAATCCATATCCTCCTAATCGCGACTGAGACGATTGCAGCTTGGTCTCTTACGGCGGCTTCACACCTTCTCTCTGCACGAGGTATCAAGCCCGACCCGACCCGATCCCGTCGCCAATGACCCCCATATCCGCAAGTTGGCGATGTTGTCGCAGCTTGCTGTTTTTAAGGACGTCGTTCCTGGTTACCGCATCCGTGAGCTAACTGACAAAGAAAAAGCGGAGAAGGTCAGCCAGATGGTCGCCCGTACCCGTGAATGGGAACAAGGTCTAGTCGGCGTGTACCAAAACTACCTCAAATGTCTAGACGGAGAGTTGAAGGGTAAGCGACGTCGATTTTCCAGTCTAGTCCTTAGAAGATGCTCACGTCTGATTCCATAGCAAAATCGGGCTTAGTGGGCATCGCCCTACAATGCTTGTGCACCCTTTTCGTCGAGGTCACCCACTTCAACTTTCGCGTTAACATAATGAGTGCCATCGTAGCTCGGCTAAGCAAAAAGTCATGGGATGAGGTGCTGTGATCCTTCTCGTTACACACGTGTGAACCCTATCCGACCTTTGTCGCGCAGGCATCAAATCTTTGCCTGGATAGTGTCATATCTGTGTTCCGCGCGGATAAGACTGGCGTCCCGTCGCTCGAGATAGTGCGGCTTCTGAACCGTATGATCAAGGAGCGTCGCTTCGCCGTGCACCCGAACGTTTTGACATGCCTTCTGCATCTCCGACTCAAATCCGAACTTGGGGTTCGGGCGTCAGAAGCAAAGGCAGAACGTGAAGAGATCAGGCGGGAGAAGCCAAACCAACGGAAGAAGTCGAAAGCCAAAGGGGCGGAATCTAACCATCTTAGCAAAAAGGCAAAGAAAGCTCTGAAAGAAAAGAAGGAGATTGAGAAGGAACTGAGGGAGGCCGAAGCTAGTGTGGACAAAGAAGAACGCGCTTCAAACGTAAGTCTTGACGGGTTCTCTCTGCTTCGATCTGTCAATTATACGCGGCCGTGTCAGCACACAGAAACCCTGAAACTCTTGTTTGTATTGTACTTCCGCATTCTGAAGAACCCGGTACCGACTCCGTTGCTCCCTGCCGCTCTGCAGGGCATCTCAAGATACGCCCATCTCGTCAGCGTCGATTTCTTCCGGGACCTGATGCGGGTGCTCAAAGATCTAGTCACGCGCGTGCCTCACGCCAGCGGGGACGAGAAAGACGCAACCCCACCAGAAAATTTGCAGGGGCCCGCCGTGCACGCTGAAATCGCCCGGCTCCAGCTATCGTGCATCATTACGGCATATGAGCTCCTCTCCGGACAAGGTGCGTAACGCCCGCCCTGTCAGACGGTGACGGGACCGCACGATCCTACCTACCTTTCACACCACCCTCAGGCGAAGCGCTCAACGTGGACCTGAGCGACTTCAATACGCAATTGTACGCCCTGGTCCAGTCGCTCAGCCTGGCGCCCGAACTCGACGCCGCGCCACGACAGCCCCGCCTCATCGCAGCAGGCACGGCGGCAACTACGAGTGACCTGCTCTTCCACGCACTGCAGCTCGCATTTGCGCCGCGCGCGGCTGTGCCGCCCTGGCGCACCGCGGCGTTCACCAAGCGCCTGCTGACGGCGGCGCTGCACTGGCCAGGCGCAGTCGCGCAGCGCGCTCTGGAGTTCGTCGCGCGGTTGGTGGCGCGCGAGCCCCGGCTTGAGGCACTGCTGTCGACTGAGGAGCGCACCGTCGACGGCGTGTATCGCCCCGACGTCGAGGACCCGCAGCTGAGCAACCCTTTCACGACGAGTGCATACGAATTGTATCTGCTTCGGACGGCTCACGTGGACGCGCAGGTGCGTGAGGCCGCGGTGAAACTTGTGAATTACGTGCGCACGTAAAGAGGGTAGAAAAATAGTGGGCTAGTAATAGAAGGTTCATTTTTTGGAGTCCAGACAAAATATGTATACCGCAGGAGAGTACGACGTGTGGGAAGATGGTGATATACAGGTGGTGGCTGAGTTCAAAGGGGGGGGGGGCCTAGCTAATCTACAGAAGATACGAAATACAGTGTGCGGGCACGGAATGCAGGAGGACTAAATAACCAGTAAGATAAAAAGAGAAGATGTAAAAAGTTCGCAAAGTGGTCCTCTCGATGCACACAATGTCCCTAAGCTCCAAACAAGAGATACAAAAAGAAACGACATTAAGGCGTCTTTTGAGAGCGGATAGCAGATGAGGGCCTGTGGATAGCAGTGGGTATGGTAAACAGGTAACCTATGAGAAGAGAACAGACGGAGTGTACTGTGTCTGGATATACTGCTGCTCGGCACTCTCCGAGTAAGACGAACTGCCAAAAGACGTGTAAGGGGAATACATGGCGCGAGGCTCTTGCGAGCGAGGGACGTAAGGAGCATACTGGGCGTACGATGCCCCAGAGTTCCAATTGCCGTTGCCCAAGCTCAAGAACGAGACGGACTCGGAAAGAGCAGCCGTAGCAGGCGCTGGCGCGGGCGCGGCGAGGTGCTGCCCCTGGCCCTGGGAAACCCTCACGACCTCGGCGGTTGGCGGTCCGTTGGCGGTCCGGGTGAGGTCATAAGTGATGCACGCTAGCTCCTCGTTGTCAACGATGATCTGCTGGATGATGCGGATTTCCACGCCTGTGCGAAAAGCCTCGTGTTAACGGCGAGGCGCACGCCATCGGACTGTGACACTTACCTATGCTCCCCCATCTACAACTGGATAGCGATGACTCCGGTAGTGGCGCCGTAACTGGTGTCATGGACACAGGCGAAAGCGGTGCCACAGGATCAAAGTAGGCTTGTTCTATCGACTCGCAAACACCGCCGGCATACAACCGAGTCGTGCACTGCGCCACAGAGGCCCAAGGTGCGGCAAAGGTCACGGTACCCGAGAAACCATGCAACGTGGGTGGGCTAGACACATCATGAAGGGATGAAAGGGAGAGCTTGATGTGGATAGAAGCGTGTGAAGGGTAACTTGGAAGCAGTGACGATGGCGATGCGGATCGGCTGACGTTGACAACCAGTGGCTGCATGCCGGCGGCAGAAAGCAAGATAGCAGTGACGCTGTTCCGCACTAGAAGCGGCGGCGAGACACTGGAAGCCATGAAGGACGAGGACGAGGATAGGGTTGACGGAAAAGGAAGAGTAAGGTCAAAACCCTCGTCTTTTAGGGAACTTCTAGGGTGAGAAGGGTGCCCAAGAGGAAGTGGCGCGAGGAATGCGCCCGGAATACGATCGGTGGACGCATCCAACGGATGGAGCGGTTCGAGGCTCATAGTGTCGCTCTCAGATGGAAAGTCGCCAGAGTCAGAGGGTGTGCGACGCGGGAACGGTGATTGCCCATCCTTCTGCTCTTCCTTCACATGCACGTCTGGCTGAGCGATGCGGGAAAGACTGGGTTTATGAGCAAGTAAACCGTTCTCCTGGAAAAGCTCTTCGCCTCCAGCAACCAATTGGTACTCTGATTACAAGCGAATAGGAAAAAAAAAATTGAGACGCGTCATGGATAGATGAGTCACAGTGGCGGTACATACCCTTCTCGCCTTTCCACATGTTTCGCAAAACTTGAATGTGACTCGCGACTTGCTTCTTAGAACGTTCTATTCCTGCCTCCTTGAGGTAATCGACAAGAAATTGGTTCCGCCATCTGCTACGACCCCGAGAGTAGGTAGCCCAAGGCGACTCCCAGTATTGCCGAAGCCCTGAGGTGACGCACACGTAAAGATAAGACCAAGAGGTGATGAAGAGATCAACGCACCGTCGACGAAAATTTTCTCAACACTCTCGGGCCATACCTCACTGGTGCCGTCTTTGAGCATTTTTCGGTGTTTCCGTTGAGGAGTGAGAGTCCTCTGGCCAGAAGGAGATGGAGAAGCCCTCGCATCTCTCCGAGAGGGCTTTGGTGATGGAGACATGGCCATGAGGAGAAAGGAGTTTTAGGGATGAAGAGAGAGAGGAGGTGGAGAGACGGAACGCAGGACAAAGAAAGGGAAGTAAGAACGTAAGTGACCCGGACGAACGGACTGTTATATAGATGACGGGCTGTGGTCCGAGGAGGGGTAGAGTAGTAAACTGGCAGTCATGAACGTACTGACAAGTAACGGTTTGTCGCGAAACCGAGAAGCGCCGATATACTGAAAGAGGCCGGAAAGGGGGAAAAAGGGTCCGTAGAATTGGTGAAAAGGGGGAAGATGGACAAGATGGAGATGGAGAGATCCCGTCGGGCTGGTCCACAAGGTTGACGAGAGCGTTAGAGACCAGGACGATTATGGGAAGTGAATGATGTGGACGGTCGCCAACCATCGGGAATTGGGGTGCCCAGTCACACCTTTCTTTCACTGCGCCTTTGAAAGAAGCACCACAAGACCGGTTTACCTGCCGTGTGCACGAAAAGACAGAGGATCTAGAACGAGGGCACTGCATGATGACCAGTTCTGGACTTTCGAGGGCAATTGGCGAGCGCTGTGTTTCCCGCCAACCCTCCCTTGAAGCTACCCAATTAGGCAACACAGTAAAAAGGCCGCTCCGGCGCTCCCTATACCTCCGATTCTGAGTCTTGTTTTGGTCTCTTCGCCGACACCCGGGCCCTCGTCTAGGGGGTTTCGTACTTTACCAAAAGGGTAAATCGGGCCCCAGTATTTAGCGAACCAGTCCGACGATGCCGCGGGTTTGGCTACGTTAGCGCGGAGAACCAAACTCCTCTCTGCCGGACCAGCTGCCCGCCGTCGCCGCCGCCGCCGCCGTCCTGCTGTGTGCGGTGCGTCTAAAGAGGACGACGAGGATGTTATCATCAGACTCCCTTAATCTCACTCAGAAATGGCTCCGACAAAACATCGCCACTTATGACGACCGAGACAGGGTCTTTTCAGACGTCGATTCCACCTTATCAGCCTACAGCACCCTCCGCCCAAAGACAGATATCTATAGTTCAGTGTCCAGGCCAATTCTTTACTTCCTCTCTCTTCTCTTACACTTCCATTGCTACCCACCACAGCTTATGACGACGGCCGCACTCAACTCCTTCTCTGCGTGCATGGCCTTTTGCCGATAACCTATCGCCAGGCCCCGTACTACATCCCTATTGCAATATGGGTCACACGCCAGTACCCTCGCGAACCACCCCTAGCGTTCGTCGTGCCCACCTCAGAAATGCTCGTGCGGCCAGGCAAATACATCGATGTCAGCGGGCTTTGCAAAATCGATTACATCTCGAACTGGGAAAAGAAATATGAGGTGCGTCAAGGTGACATCGCCCCAATCTGAGTCTGTAGATCTACGACAAAATAACTTTTAGGGATGCGATTTGCCATCACTTGTCCAGGCCTTGCAACACTACTTCTCGCACGAACCTCCTGTCTATTCAAAGCCAAAGCAACAGTCTGGGCCCTCATCAGGCTCGAGACCCTCTCAAGTTTCTCGCCCAGCACCCCCCGTTCCTCACCCTCCCCCTGTGCAGTCACCCCCTCCGGTCGGATCGCCGGTCGCTTCTCCTTCTCGACCAACGATCCCACCAAAGCCGCCGAGTTCAATCACTCCCGTGGTTCCGTATCCATTTCCTACTTCGGCTCAAACCCCCTACTCTGATAATCACAGCCCTATTCACGTTGTGAGCCGATCGTACCCGGTTCCGTGTTCCGTCCGCTCATGCACGTTACGTAACAGCCGAGTCCTCCGAAGCCACCTCTGCCCCCACCTCTATTTTCATCGCCTTCGCAGCCCTTGCACAGCCCTGCTCCACCTCACTTTCACAATAGAGCCTCGTCGATCGGATCCCCCTGGCAGCGACCCTCCCATTCAGAACAACTCACGGAAGGTGCCTCTTCATCTCGGTACGCACTTCCTCCGGGTCAATTGCCCCATTCGCCCCCTCCTGTGTCCGGAGTAGCACCGATTCCTCCACCGCCACCTTTTCCTGTCTATGGGCACCCGCCAGTCCCGCCCCATCCGCCACCGCTACAGCAGAGTACTGTTGCTTTAGCTCCGCCCCGTCCGAATCTGCTCGATGAGGACGCCACGGTAGAAGACCCGCAGCCGCCACCACCCGCCCAAGTGGCACCACCACGTCCACCAAATCCGGAACTACTCCAGCTCCACGCGCGGGTGCACGATAAGCTACGGACGGAACTCGCATCAGTGTCACAGGCGATGACACTCGATGGCGAGCGTCTACGTGCACAGCAGGCGGACCTTCTGACGGGAGTCCCGGCGATCCGGGACGAGATGGGCCGGCTCGAGGCCGTGAGGGACGTCTGCCGCGGTGTGGCGACGCGGCTGCGGGAGGCCGTCGACGCGGCTGAGAGAGGGGTCGCCGAACTGAAACGCAAAGGGGACCCACCCGTTGACGAACTCGTGTGCTCGACGTCGATCGTGCACAATCAGTGCGTGCCAACCGACTCTTAAAAGTGGCGCATTACTTAATCGTGCGCAGACTTGTCGACCTCGTCGCCGAAGACAACGCGATTGAAGACACGATGTACCACCTCCACCGCGCGCTCAATGCTGGACGGATCGATCTCGACCGTTTCCTACGTGTGCGTCTTTTGTTTTGTGTACCGTAGGTGCGCACGCTAACCAACACGTATCGCGACAGACAACTCGGGTGCTCGCCGAAGAGCAATTCATGAAGCGAGCGCTCGTAGAACGCATCCAAACTTCTCTTCCCATGGGCGCGTCCGTCCATCCGGGGTGGGCCTAAGTTGGGATCCGAGCGCGTAGATAGCACAGTCCTGTATAATTTACCACGTCACACGTACACATACCACTTGAAGAGTGTGCCTGTACTTGTTCTTACTCCTTCCAAGCAACGTCTACGGATCGCTATTGTTTTTCGCAAACCAACCCGGGAGTATACCTCCGGACCATCGACCCACTCGAAACACATGGTAAAAGGTAAGATTAAGGGCTGGCATGCGCAGGCAAGGTGGTCTGACACCGAATGAGATTCATGCACGTAAGTTATTGTGCGCGTGATCCAGATTGCACTTCCGATGGTCGCGCACAGGCTCGGCGCTTGTGGCAACCCGGCACAGACGGAGTGGAAGGTGGGAGGGGGACAACGGTTGCCGGCTCGATTTGGTGAGAGGGGGACAAGAAGTGCTGCTGACACGATGCGACATCGTAATAATAAGCCAGTGGAGACCGGAAAGGCACGAGCGAAGACTTTAGTGGCCCTATCTCCCGATCGTTTGCCCCCGAACAAAAAAGAAAAACTGGTCGAAGAATGACGAATTTAAGCACGATCTGCGGCAACACAATAGGGAGGAGGGGCCCACAGAGTTGGCCCCACCCTGACGCCGAGGGGGACCTTCGTAGCACGAGGCACCCGAACATCGAGCGCTCTTCGATGATCACACCCCCAATCCAACTCCAAAGCGCGATGTCATGCACGATGACTACGAACTTACCAAGGCAGACTAACCCGATGATGCCGTCCCGCAAGAGGCAACGGCCCAAGGAAAGAGAAAAGAAAAGAATTGTTCTATGAATTCTGTGAAGTGGCTTCCCTCGCCAAAGCAAACGCCACCGAGGCGCAAGGATTGACCAAGTAAAGACAAGACACAAGACAAAGAGATGATTGTTTCGCAGATAACGTCACGAGATTGGTCCCTTGTATACCGTTTGAACATTCCAAATGTGGAAACTCGGCCTCGGCCCGAATTCCGTGAAGAACACACACAGAACCTTAGGGGCCACCAAATTTTTTTTTTGTACTGTATTCAACGAACCCACATCGATTCCAGCACGGAACTCCCGACAAAATCCGCGATTAACGGGGCCGTACAGTGGTCAGCAGTCACGTATCAACGACAAGCGCGAGGGAGGATGATAGCTGGGTTCCGGGGGAAGGTGTATGCCGGTGTGCGAAAACAACAGCTCTGTCCCTTTTTTTTGTTCCTTCTCGTCTTCTCACAGAGTGGGGCCCGGCCACTCATTACTCAACTTTTTCGATGAAAACCTCGTGTTGTGCCTTCTTGTAAACCACGGGGGAAAAAAAAAAATCAAACAAATTTTTTTCTCAATCCAATCCGGTGTGACATTTTGGCCTTATTCATGAGAGGGAAAGATATGGGAAGAACCGTTCAAGAACGTAATACGGCAGCCTTGTGTGACAGCAAGGGTGATGACAGGACAAGGTGCTGAGATACTAGGGCAGGGCGAGCAGGGTCAGGTCCGGGAAATAGTACTGTAGGCAGGGAAACGGTGGGGGTGTGGGGCCACCGACAGGACGCGACCGCGTGCAGCATTTAATTAATTAAACAGCCCGCAATACAAACGAAATGACAGAAGTGGGAAAGCACTGGTAAGAGACAAGGCAAACCTGTCGGCATCAGCGGGGTGGCCAAGGGCAGAACACCGCGTCACCCATCATGAACGCCGCGTCGCGTGTCAAATCCATCATCAGTTCTCAAAGCACATGGAGATGAAACACCGTCCATGCGCGCACAAACACACAAAAAAGGGCTAATGGGAGGAGGGGTAGTCGTAATTGTACGTGACAGCCCTGGAGGGTCAGACGGGCGTGCGTCTCGTCGTGACGGCATCACCAGTTGCACCACACTGCGACTCGAACAAGAAAACCTTTCACAAACAGTTCTTTCACACCCCAGTTCGGTTTTCGTTGGGTTGGATCCATGCCGGTGACCCTGATTGGCTTACTGTACGTGTCCATAAAGAAGTTCGAGGAGTTCCGTGTGCCGCCAACGCCAACCCAAAAGCGACACCGTTGCAGGGTCATGAGGTTGAACTCATTTGACCATTTACGAGGTATCAGCAATATCGTACGTTCGAACAAACAAAAAAGAGGACATAATCAGCTGGAAGTTGACGTGTTCTTCTGACTGGCGTTATTAGCGGATCAACTATATGGGGAGTGCTCCTCCTACAGTAAGTTCGACCAATTGTGCTCCACTCTGTACAGGGGAATGTATACTTCCTGTAGGTCTGCGCTGGACTGGGGTTCGACACTCACCGGGACATCATGACATGCATGACAGTCGGGTGACTTTTATAATTGTCCTGTCAGAGTTTGTTACACAACAGTTGCGCGCGCAGTAGAACGCCATTTCCGATAACGGAGATCGTCCATTATTGTGGGGTCCGGAATGCCGTGCTATGGTGGTGTCAGGGTGCAGATTCTGAGTCGCGCGACTCGAGATTGACAGCTGCAGCGCATCTGAATGGAGCATGGCCTCCGTAGCAGCCAGGTCGGTTTGGTTCCGATGGTTCCGCATTCCGAGTCAGATATACATAATGATTTAATAAAGGCGGCGAGTTCGACAAAGCAGGCAAATGGTGCGACGATAGGGCTGAGCAGACGGCGATAGCGCGAGACATACAACGATACGAAACAGGCCAGACGAAACGTAATAGATCATAGTGGGTCATGGGCCGGCAGTGCATGGACCCTCTAAACCGATGCAGTACGGAACGAAGCAAAGGACAGGGCACCAAACGAATCGACCAAATGCGTTGTAGTACACAGAGAATAGGGAAAAAAGAGAAGAAAAAAAGACAGGAATGAAAGATAACCAAGACAGAGGACGCATTATAACTTATTCGGGAGCAACCGGGAAACGCTGAGCAAAGGGAAGCTCATGCGACGATGCGATGGCCAGCAGCAGTATCGTACTCGACTGCCTTGCGCCGCCCAGTGCCACCGACCCAGCGCCAGACGCGCAACTCATCGCCACCAGGCACCTCCTCGAGGTTCGCGCGCACGTTGGTATTCCCCTCGACGACGCGCTCGACACGCTCCCACAACCGCGCACGCGCCGCTACGGAGTGTTCGTCCTGCAGGACGAGGTCGCGCAGCTGCAGCGACGAGAGGAACGGCGCGTTCACCGGGTCCGTGTGGTGGGCGATTTCCTGGTTGCGCAGAGTCGCGAGCGCGAGCTGCACGAGCTCCGAGACGCGTTTGTCCTCGATATGGGCTTGCACGCGCCGCCGGCGTAGAATGAACATGCCGAGCACCGCCACTATTGTGCCTGTGTTCGTGCGAAGATACATTAAGTTACCGGCGAGGACGATCGAGGCTGGAACAAAGGACGCACCGAACACCCGACCTCTCCATTGTTTCCAAACCTCTCGGCTCTTGACTGTGAGCGCGCAAGTCCAATCGAGGGTAGGTGTCCCATGTGCAATGTATTTCGCTCCCCTGGAAACCTTGAGTAAGGTTTAGCTTGTATAATAATGGTTGGGCTCACTGGGAGTCCTCTCCGGTAATGACTCCACCCCATGTGACCAGTTGCTGGATGGCCTCACCAAAGGTGTCCTCAAAAGTACTTTGCAACTGAGGCTACAAGGGAGTAAACGTCAATACCCGACGACGCTAGACTCAACTGGGTAAGCTCACCGCGGTCTTAGCCTTCATGGCCTCCCGCAACGCATCAAGATGCATTCCCCATCTCTTTGCCTCCCCGCCTTCGGTATCCTGGACAGGTGGTACTTCACTCGCGCACAATCGCTTCCCGCGTTCCAGCCCGAGCACGGCCTCGATCGCCTTTCCCAGTACGCCAATGTGCCTCTTCCGCCTCGGGTCCTCGACACATCTCGGTGGAAGTGCTATAGGCCCAAGACCCGGCATACCGTCAAGGGTTGCCGCGACCGCCTTCAAGACGGCATTTGCAGAGGGAGTGAGCTGGGAGTGAGGAGACAAAGTGTTGGAGGATGGCAAGGAGACGAACGCCAAAATCGGGTGTGGGCGTAGGAGGAAACCGTGCTCACACGACACGCTGTCAGGCGTGCATGTTGCATGCTCTGGGCACGGGGTACACTCGTCGGGTATGAATGGCAGTAACGGCGGCGCGGGACATGGCTCTTCTTCGACACCGGGGAAGTTAAGTATAGGGATGTGCGATTCTCCCTATTGCACGCCTCAACAGCAGCGACTTTCGTGCGTAAGCGTTCGAGGATGTCATTGGTTTTGCTGCCTGTGTCGCAGTAGCCCAATGCAGCAGACTGGGCCTTGTATGGGCCGACAATCAAGTATACCGAAAGGGCGGTAATGACAGTGAGGAAACGGAGGAAAGGGCTAGCACGAGACCTGGGTGATGACGTGCGCACGAGAGTGCCGTCGGACAAGCGTTGCGAAATGGCAAGATCGAGCTTCGCATCTTCGGACTCATCTAATTCTTCGTCAAGCTCGTCCACCTCAGACGCGTGGTCCACTGTATCCTCCGCATTCACTGCGTCGGCTTGCTCTTCCTCGACCTCAACGATCTCCTCTAAATTGTCTTCGCCTGTGTTGCCTTCTTCGGTTTCTTCAATCGTTCCTTCGGTCTCCACAGGACGTAACGGAGAGTCTGACTTGAATGGCGAAAAAAGTTTCTTGAACGGCGAGCGATGCGCGCCGCTGACGATATTATCATTTTCCCGAACCGCCTCTGGTGACAGGAGAGGAGCAAATTTGGACCGTGGAGGTGAGAGGGCAGGGTCGACATGCTCCTGTTGTTCAGGATCCTCAAGTTCGCGTGTAGGCGAAGACGACGAGTGGTATTCCGGGGGTGCCGAGGTGGCCTTACGAGACCCCTTGCGGGTAGAGGCCTTGGGCGCTGCAGCTTTGCGGGTGCGCGGCTTTGGTGGCGGACGTGCGGGAGAGGATGATTCTGCACCAGACTGGAAGATGTTGTTATCTTCCCACCCACTGTCTTCTGCGAACTGTGAACGCAGTGAGTGAGTCCACAAGTAAAAAGGGGGGCAGAGGAAATGCCTCACATTTGAGGATCGGCGGGTTCGCGAGCCGGCGCCTTCAGCCTGATGGAAGCATGAGCAAACACGTGGGAATGGTAGGCAAGAGGATGACGCACATTCTTCTTCGACCGACTGACTTTTCTGGGGACGAGCTCTTCCTCCGGCTCACTCTCTTCGGCAAGAGCGGGTTGAGATGGCTGACCCAGCCGTGCTGGAGGTGCACCAAGGGCGGGTTGGGCGGATCTGCGGCGCTTAGGCTGGGAGCATGGGTGAGTACGGCAACAGGAGACGCGTGATCGACGCGACAAGACGCGACGTACTGCCTCTGCTTTGGGTTCAGCATCAGAGGAGGGCGCTCGCGAGCTGCGGCGGGAGGACCGGCGTAAGGGCTGTACACGACATGAGTCTCTAAGCATGCACGCAACGAGGCAAGAGCCACATACTTTGTTAGCATCTTCATTGAGGAAGCGGCCGGTGATGCCGTCTTTAATTCCATCGTCGCTTGCCTGACTGTTCTCCTTCTTTACCCTCTCCTTCTTGAATTGCTTGATCTTGGGCTTGATCTCATCGTTGAAGAGTTGCACTAGCTTTGGCTTTGTGTAGGGGGTCGGGTACCTGACATTGTGAAAACCAAAAACGCCCAATAACTGATTGACGGTAAGGGTTGAAGGGTCAAAGTCGGGTTCGAGATATTCGCCCGAGGCGATGACCTGAGCCGCAGTCAACGAGCGCGACATGGTAGCTTGACGATGAAGTCCACTCAAGACAAACACATTAAACGGTCACACTTTTGTCACACTGTTTCTCTGTCACATAACACGTGCACAAACTCGTATTAGACGCTCTAGTACTTGGGTCGTACCAGTCCAGATGGACCAAACCACTTCCCTTTTACCTACGTTTATATTCAGATTGGTTAGCAGAAACGACAACCAAACAACTCACGTAGTAATTAAAGTACACCCAGGGGAAAAAGTCCTGAAATCAATCTAGTGTGAATACACTAGTGCGTGGGGGTTTTCTCTTACCTTTTTTAAATGATAGAATGCCCTTCAAAAACAATGAATGGCCGCCTTCTGTAGATCAAAGAGAACCCTCACCGTCGCGGAGTTGCTTGGTCCCCAATAGAGTTGGCAAAGGACTCCGCGGGTACGAGTCCATACTTAAACTCTGCCAACAGAAGCTCTCCGTAGCTTGTCAGGAGCTGTCCGGACCACGCCACGTCAGCCTCCATTCCACACCCCAAAGTCGGAAAACGCACTGGACAGCTCGTATAACCATCGTACACGGCAGGCCCGATCTTCCCACTGTCCATCAAATGGAACAGATTCTCGGTCAACACAGGGGCCTGCTTAGTTATTGCCGCAGCGGTCTTGCTCGTGGGCAATGACGATGCGTCTCCGAGAGAAAATATGTTACTGTATTCAGATTTTACGTGTTGTAGGGTGCTCTTGTCCACGTCAACCCATCCCGCCGCATCCGCGATCGCGCTACCTTTAAGCACGTCCAGAGGCCCCATCGGCGGAGTGACGTGCAGAAGCGTATAATCTTCTTTGCTCTCCGTTCCATCGGCAACATTTTTAAACACGGCTTTGCGGTTGGCCGCATCGACGGATACGAGGTTGTGTCCAAAGGAGCCACCGACGCCGCGCTCGACACGCAGTGCTTCCAGCACATCGGAATACTTCTTCACGGCGAACATGGTCGGCATTCCGGAGAAAAAGTCGACCTTGATCTGGTCCCCACGGCTGGTCGTGCGATACCGATCCCACGCCATCCACATTATCTTTTGTGGGGCTGCGAGGCGAATGAATCCGGTAAAATAAAATGGAGTGAGTGGAGCGGAAGAATGGACCGGCGGAGGAAAGAAACGTAGCGGGACTGACCTCCAGCGCACTTGATCACGCCCTGGGGCTGGGTGAAGATCGCACGACCCGCACGGAGCGCATCGATGTCCTCCCAGACCTTGTCGCACGTCTGGTACGAGTAGATGCTCGACACGCCACTCGACGGATCCGCGAGCGCCTTGGGTAAGCCCTCAATCGCACCGAAATTCACCTGCAGTCCCATCGCAACGACAAGCGCGTCGTACGCGAGTGTGCGACCCGCATCCGTGCGGACCGCGTTGTGCGCCGGGTCGAAGGACGCGACGTTTTCGGGTATGTGCGTGATGTGTGAGGGGATAAGCTCCGCGAGCGGCCGTCGGAGCGTCGACTTCTGTTTAAGGCCGGCACCGACGAGTGTCCTGGTTGGACGGTTTGAGTTTCAACCAGAATGGGGAACAGTACAGTATGGAAATCGAACGTACCATCCGGGCTGAACGGACCGACCGCCAATGCATCGTTAGTGAGTACTGGTGAGTAGCGGAGAGGGCGCGAAGAAGCGATGGAATGGAGATACAGAAGACCCACCTGATAGTTATGGTATTCTGCGGCGTCTACGACGGCAATGTCTCCGGCCTGAAGAGGCTTCCCTGCGGCCTTGAAACGGTTGTACAACTGCTGGGCGACGCTAAGTCCGCCAGAGCCTTCTCGGGCAGCGTTTAGTTTGGAACAGACAATAATCGCGTATAATCATGAACTCGGGACGCACCTCCCCCCAAGACGACAATCCTGAATCTGTCCTTAGTTGGCGCCTCTGTACTCGCCCACCGAGCACGGTCTATAGCTGTATAGCGCCGAACAACGCAGGAGACACCCCGTTTTGCGTGCATCTGCATACTTGGGTTCTGGAAGAGAGAGAAGGCGCCTTATTTCAAGGATCGACGTCTGTAAACGCCTTTTGGACACGCTTGTGACACGCTTTGGACGTGCATGGGAACTTTTTTGATGTTGTTAGATGGCGCAATCGTGCCGATCCCGATCTGACACTGTCACATGGTCTCATGCTAAAGACTACAGTAAGACTACAGTATGGTTCTTGCACGTGCGTTTCTCGTTTTCGACTGAAAATCAGGATGCTGGCATATGTCGTCAGATCATTCGCGTGTTTTTTTTGTCGAGGATGTTCAAGAAGTGCAACGTGTATGCAGCAAGGTTGGGGGACCGAAGCGCATCCACTGGGATGGGGGTGTGGCTTCACGGACGCCGGGGACCCAGACCTGCGAAAAGCGTGACAGTGGGGGGGTGACTTCCGTATGAGATCAAGAGGCTGCTATGAGTCCAACAGGAGCAGAAAGACTGCACATTCTCAAATACCGAATCGCATATTGCTAATGCCGTGATAGTTCGGACATACTTACTCTCTCTTTCTCCAATGCCTCCACGCGGTCTTCTGTTACTATCTCTGAATCCAATTCCTCGATGTCGACAACTGCAGAGTAGACGTGAGTTCCCTCCGGGATCGCCAGGTCCTGCTCTCGCAACAATTTCGCATTGTAATCCGAATGCGAGATAAATACGTGGCACCGCGGCTTAGCCTTCAAGTGAGGAGGAAGGTTTCTAGATGTCTTCAAAAGCAAGATTATTTGCGTTGTGTTTGGAAGCGATGGTGATCTGGACTGTGACAACAGAGTCGTCGGTGAGGACAACGGCGTCAAGAGTGGGGAGTGTTCCCGAGGTGGGAACCCAACATATTGGACGTCCGGGTTCGTACATCTCATGCAGCTCGTTGGGCTGGGAGAAAAACTTCAGGTTCCCTGAGCACGCTGGGATCTTGAGTTGAGGCGAACCAGTCGTGTTGCTAGTACATAGAAGAAAATCCGTATCTCGAGCGTGCCGGAACCACAGGAGTACGTGGATCTCGTACAGTTGACCTGCTGGGGAGCTGAACAGTGAAAGCCTGCGGATCGCTTTGTAAAAGGTCAGCCGCGTGGCATGGTCGTGCTTAGCATAGGCGCGTGCGACGATTCCACGAAGGTGATTTGTTCCGAATTCTTCGGTCGCCATTTGCCTGGAACTACTCGTTGGCCGTACGACAAACAGTTTGCGCGTCGATGTGGATTTGAAATCACCGTATTGGCTGGTGAGAATATCCGCGGCATCAGCCACAGACCATGCATAACTGCCGACATCGTCGGGATTCTTCGTCAACGAGATGCAGACACGTGCGGAAGGGCCCCATACATTGTAATTCTTGCGCAGCCTCTCGGCATTGAGACCAAGTATTTTACTACATGAAGCATCTTAGCATAAAAATAAAACTAATGAGAACTGTGTTGGACTTACCCAAGTGCGTTCAACTCATCAAAGGGAACTACTTGCATCCAGAATAGTCTCACCTTCCGCTCTTTTTGCCACCTTTGGTAGTTGCTCTTTGATGGGGAGGCGGTTTGGACCACCAAGGCAGTGCCTGCCCCGGACGCATCCAAGAAAGCTCCACATGGCCTTTCAAAACCAGTGTAGGAATCAGTAAGGGCCCACGTCCCATGTGGTATAATGGCTGCATCGAGTCCAGTAGTTCCACATATCTGAACACCGGTTTCTGTAAAGAGAATAAATTGTCGACCCCTTTGAAAAGCAACAGTCTTTTCCTCGCTTAAGAGGCGAAATAGGAGATAGTACAGGAAACATGTTTTTCCTGGATTGAGTGGCAATCGTTAGCAGAGAGAACTGCGGTCAGTGAGACGTGCCTACCAATCCCAGGTTGGCCAAGGACAACCACACCACCGCCCCTACTCTCCTCTGGTTTGCTCTGGTATGACCGGAGTTCACTATAAACACCTTCATATTCCTTGCGGACTAGAAGAACAACCTCGCTGTAGCCGAGGGGGTCTCTGACACCCAGTTTGTGGATCTGTTCCTCTGTCAGGTACCTGAAGTTGCCGCATTCTGGCACAAGCTGCAGTAGTTTGTTGAGGTCGTTCCCCCCCAAAATAGTACACGAGGTGGGCAGCTTCCAAAAGTCTCCGGTGTCCTTCAAACTCAGAGGGAACTGTGGAAAGGCATCAGAAACAACTGTATCGTTCCACAGTGAAGGGATGAGGGCCACTCACGATTAGTAAATGTCACGAAAATGTGGATGAGGCCACTAGGTGGAGGCACCTGCCATATTTCACTAATCATGTGCCTTGGAGAGATCTCTGAGACGCCTTCGTCACCTAAGTTGAGTCGTAATAGGGGTAGCCGAGGGCAGTGTTGGTCGACATTCATTTGCCTAGGAGACATCGAAAGGTCTGAGAGCAGAAATGGGACAATGGCTAGTCATCCTGACCTTCAGAAGAATAAGATGGTCACAATCAGGAGCAAATTCCGCGCATCCACGATTAAAGATATGTTCTTTCAGGGCGTCACCGTTGGAGTTATGAGGAATGAAAATGTCAAAAGGACGTTTGGTCCCCTCAATGAAGCATGATAGTTCAACATCGTCTGCCATCGCAGACTCGGAGAAGGTTGAGCGTTTGCCAGTGGGACCCGGAGGTCACCAGTGCGTCATCGCCACGAAAGTCATAGATGTAACGCATCACAGCGATTGTGACGGACCTCACATCCGTGCGGTGCGCACCGATCACAAGCCCGTGCCGGGATAGCACTATAATAATCATTGTGTTCAAGTTCTGTTACAAGTACTAGCGGTAGCTGGATGGCCCTTCGGGCCGTCTTTTCCTGGTTGTCAATTCGCGCCTTGAGTCGTTGCTAAGGTCGTTGCGTCTGCTTCTAGCGTTGGCCGCGTTGGAAGCCTGAGACTGGCATATCCATCGAATGGATGTGAGGTCGGCGCTTCTTAACGGTGTGCTTGAGGAAATTTGTTTGGAACAACCGCAAGGTTTCGTCGTTGTTGGACAGGAGGCTCGGGTCCAAGCCAGTGCGCATGAGGGCTAGGGAAGACTCGGAGCGTTCAAAGTTCAAAGCCCACCCATTCCGGGATAAGCCGATGCGTATTGTATAGTATAAACCTCCTGTAGAAGCATAGATCGTGTGGGTACCTCGGGCCTTATCACGAACAGGGCCAGCGGAAGCATTGGCCTCCTAATAGAAAACAATTGGACTTCGCAGCTCAGATTGTGACGAATGGCTTTTTGTCACCTATGACAATCACGGCCCCCGCCAGTGACCATACGAAATACGTACAATAACATGCCCGTGCCCGTTCCAAGCGTGGGTTTGGTAACAAGGACTCATGCCTCCGCAATTAAGACTTGATATCATGTGCAACTTGAATGGTAGATGAAGTACTCATGGTACGCATTCACCCACAGTGGAACAGATGAAACGGCGGCCTGGGAACAGAACATTCATAGACGCAAACGTAAGTCAGAATCTAGCCTTCTCGTTGTGAAAAGAAGGCTTGGTAGTTACTGCGCACCACGAAATCCTTGACGTGCCATGAAAAATAGGGCCGGGAGAGTCAGAGCACAAAGGATCGAGGGGTACTATTATAGCACGGTATCACTGGAAAGTGAATCACGCGGGAGCCTATAAATCATTCCGGGGATCGAGAGGAGAGCTTCCGAGTGAATTCGCCGCATTTTGACCAGTCCCGGCCATCACGGGGGCGGGTCTAGGGGAGTGACGTCCACGGCGACCCCATGTGGCATGCATGATGCGCAGCGCCTAGTCAGTTGGCCTATCCCTGCGCAGGAGAAACGTAAGACACTCTCGACCTTCACACCTCTTTCCATGGAGGTGGTCGCCCAGGGGTAAGTGACTGCGGATCGAGGTCTCCGAGAGGGGACGCCAATGCTGGAAAGAGGTACGAGGATAGTCTGCACTGCTCCTGAGCGACCACGAGCATATAGGGATTGGATAATTTGCCCTGAGGTGCGGTCGCGGTTATGTGGGGGAAACGGCCACCTAGCATAGCGCCACGACCTGTGGGGGATCTATTAAGAAGGGGTCCGCGGCGGGGGGACGCTGTGCCTGCTTTGGTGGCCGTATGCAAAAAGGACTTTGCTGTATTAGAGAACGTTTGGCCCAATATCATGATATAGTATCTGTTCCAAGGGACGATGGTATCAACGGTCTTCGTTTCCATCGTCTTTGACTTTTCTTATTTTTGGACGGCGGGCCATTTGTAATTGCTGGTCGTGAGGTGGACGCCCCATTTGTTGGCAGGGACACCAACTAAGGCGCCAACGGCCACCACCGTGGGCATGCTGCACACAGTGAAACATAAGGACCGGAAGACACGAGTAAGATACCATGAAAGTTGAACAAGGGATTGATTGGGCGGGTTCGGATCAAATGGAACCCAGTGTTCCACAAGGCAAAAAAAACGGCGCAACGTCTGTCTTTGACGGTCTGTGGTTACATCAGCGGTAACATGATGAAGATCTATTTATTCCGCCGTGGAGACCGCCCAAGGAGGATCGTAGGGCCATCCCATTCATGGGATGGTGATGAGGTTCATCGCACAGGGTAGTGAATAGTATCCTGTGTCCGCGGAATCAGGCTCCATTGCCTTGAATGGACGCCGACTCTATGACGTGAATCAACAGTTGGCATTGATTGATGGGGGGCTGTGCGAGGGGCGACGGGGTTAGCTTTGCACAGGCGGGAAGACGCCCACGAGAAACATCTCGGTGGTCAGTGAGTCTGCGATAGAGGATGAGAAGGCCGTGAGCGTAGTCGAGTGGTAGATTATGGTCGTAAGCGACATCACTTACCGTAGATTCAAAATTTTACCAGATCGGCGAGGTCGTGGTCAAACCGAGATGGAATACCGGGTCGAAATACCCGTGGCGAGGCACCGCCCATTGTCAAGTCTGTCTCCCTTCCAGCGGCCACCAGTGCCCTCCTATTGTACCGCCGTTGCCTAGTATCGCCCAGCTGGCCTGCCTTTTATCTTATCCTACTTTGACACTGCTCCATTTTTCCGCCCTTTCCTCTCACCTAGCTGGCTAGTGTGATACCGGAACATTCCTAACATCTCTATGAGCTCTGTACGCCTCGCAGCACGTCCATCGGGCAGAAACATCGCTGGAGGCCTACCTTCGGGCCCACGTTCCCGCTCAGTCGGACGTTATGAAGCACGGGAGAGAGTAACAGAACACGATAGGGGAAAGGAGAGGGGCAACAACTACGGCTCCTACCGCGGTGCACCACCTGTGGAGAGGAGTCGCACCATGCATAGGCAACGCTCCGTGGCAGACATGTCTCCTCCCCGCGGTCGGCGCGGCGGGCCAACTGCGTACCCAGACGTACCAGATGTGCCACCGCTTCCCCGCTCGCGCCGCTCAGACGTGCAGTCGGAGGCGAGCACCAGCTCCTGGTCGTCCTCAGCATCCTCGACGTTCGCGGGTCGGATGAAGGGGCGCGGCGGGTACGCGTCGTCGCGCACGAGCTTGGAGGACGCAGCCGAGCCGCGCAAGGAGACGGGACGTGAGTGGGGTGGGTGGTTGCGACAGCGGACGGACGCCGTGCCGGAGCCGGAGTATAGTGCGTTCTTGCATTATTGCTGGCGACACCTTTATCGCTGATCTGGCATGCTTAGTGGACCGTGAGGATGGAGACGGCGAGCCGCCGGTCGAGGCGGGATACGGCTTATCAGTGTGGTCACGCGTTGCCACTGCGGCAAACACACTAACGGTGAGCGTGTCAAAGGCATGGGCAGCCAATATTACTGCCTATTCGGGAGAGCGTGCGTTTTGTTCTTCTTTCGTTTGCCATGACTACGAAATTTACACACATATCCTATATCCGCCCCCCTGCAGAGACGCCGCCGGGTGAAGAGTCACGTCTCACACGGACCATGAAAGCATACCACCTCGAGAAGGCGCGCGACCCAACTGATTTGCCTCCATGGCTCTTCGAAGAGCACGAACGACGCCCTGTCGGCCGGCCGAGCGCGAGCACCCGGAGCCGGGAGGCCAGCGGGCCCGGCGTTTACGAATATCGCGATGACACTGCCCCGCCACGGGGCCGTGGTCTGCGCGACATTTATGATGCTGCAGCAGCCGCAACATCTACGCCATCAAGGGACGAGCGGCGTGAGATGTCTCGTGGGCGTGGGTGGCAGGACGATGTCGGTGCTGGTCATTCATCGAAGGCGAATGACCGGCTCAAGGCGCTTCGAGATGCGAAGCGTAATGCGGTACAGCAACGGAATGCGTCCGTCTCCCGTGACCGTCTGGAGTCTACCGACGACGAACGGTCGTCCGCACGGGAGGAGTACAGTAGGGGCTATGGGCTAGATAGTAGACCCGGCAGTGCGGGGGCGGGGCAGGGCCGCGCCCCGTCGCTTCCTACCGGCGTACGACCAGGCAGAGGGTTACCTCCTCGGCCGAGTTCACGAAATGTAGTCAGGAAATGAATAGACGAGGTGGCCACCGATCCAGGCGGCCTCGTCTCACATGTTACAGAGTGTATTCATGAATATATGGGGTGTGTATGTATTCATCGCAACGCAGAAGTGGACCCTGAGAACGTATTGTTGTGTGTGAAAAATCAGTCGGGCAACTCGGAATCGGATACAATAGTCTATTTGAGATGGGCTAGCCGTGATGGGATGTCTCACCGCAGAAGGCCCAACAGATGTCACGCTGGTGATGATCTATCTCGTCGTCAAGGGACTTTCAAGCCCCGACCTCGGCCTGTCCATATTTACCTGCGCTTCAAAGTCTATTCCCCTCATCTTCTTCCTCCCCCTTCTTTTCTTTCGTTCTTCCTTGTCTCTTCCAAGTCGAGTTGACTCTCGACTTCAGTCCCTTCGTCCGTTTCTCGAGGTGGGTTTCTCCTGGCTTCCTACGCTGTTACTCATCCGTGCTGACCGAGTGTATGCAGATCACCCTCTTTGATAGAGTACACACTTTGCATTCCCTGGGAGGAATATCAGCGCTCTTTTTCTGTCCAAACCTTGACGGCCCTTCTCTCCTTGAACTTTTGATTCTTCTATTATCATGGTCGTGTTCGCTTCCTTCATTGGCGCTGCTGCTATCTATGCTGGTGTCGCCTCCGCTAGCCCTATGGACTATGGTTCTTCACCTAGGTACGAGTTACACCGCACTCGATTTATATCCAAATTCGCCTAATTTTGCTTAATCTTCGTAGTTATGGGAGCCCTCCTGCCAACAACTATGGTAGCAGTGGTAACAGCACTACTACTTCGATGGCGATGTCGATGTCGATGGCGATGTCAACGTCAGCAGCTTCTCCCCAGAGCACTTCGTCCTCTCAATCCAGTTCGTACGGCTCTGGTTCGTATGGCTCGGGCTACGGCTCTGGCTCCTCGAACTGGAACAAGGACGGCTATGATAGCTGTGTGCAACGTATGTGCTCTCCTCATGTTTACTTGTCGTTCCTGACATCGCTCGACTTCAGAATGTGTTGCCAAGTTCGGCTCTCCCCCTTCCATGTATATGCCCCCCTCGTCGACTTCTTCTGGCAGCTCTGGGTCTGGGAACGGCGTGACACACACTGTCATCGTCGCTCCCACTCAAGGTGTTCTCCGCTACATACCATTCGCGCTCAACGCATCCGTTGGCGATACCGTCATGTTCAAATGGGGTGCCAACAACCACACCGTGACCAAGTCCTCACAGGTTGAGCTTTGCAACAAGACGTCCGACAAACTCTTCACATCTGGCGAACAGAACATGGGCTTCACGTGTAAGGATCAGATTCGTCGTCTGTATGGAACATTTACTCAGTTGACCTCGTGCAGTCACTCAGGTGGTCAATGACACCAACCCTACATTCTACTACTGTGGCACCCCCACCCATTGCCAGAAGGGCATGTTCGGGATCATTAACCCGCCCAATGCCTTCCAGCAGCCTGGGTCAGCGTCTAACATGATGCCCTCGATTGCTAGCCAGAATCCTTCGACGCAGGCAGGTTGGTCATACGCCTCCAATGCCACTTCCAACAACACTGCTGCCGGAAACTGGGGCATGAACCTTGACATGAGCAAGATGCCAGATTGGTCCATGCCTTACATGGCCGAGAACATTTTGTACACCCGGTCCTTCCTTGCCATGAACCCGGAGTCGATGGGTCAGGACGGTAGCGTCGACCTGTCACCTCTTGCCAACAACGCTGTCATGCTCCCTACCGACGTTGCAGCTGCCGCACACCTGAATAACGCTGCGTCCGGCAATTCCACCTCGACGTCCTCGGGTGCAAGCTCGACCCCCACCAGTGCCTCTTCTAGCAGCGGTGGTAGCAACGGTGCTGGTGCACTCGCCTCACCCCGTGTTGCTGTTGCGCTTGTTGCAGTCGTTGTCGCCTTCTTCGCGCTCTAGATGCCATCCATCCCCTACACCTGCTAACATACCCTGAGACACTGACCGTTCATACACGTTCAAGTTTGTTGAGCCGTTCATGTTGGACTCTCGCACCTGATATTTACCTTATTGCGTTTGTGTTTCGTGATCTCGTTTTTTTTACACACCTACAGTAGGCTTGCCTACGAGGAAGAATCTTCACCAAAACTGTTTGTACTGTAGGCATCGTTAATAAACACTACAGGTCGAGCAAGATGCGCTACTTGTGTGACAGCCCCTCTGGCAAAATTGGCTCTGTTGAGTTTGATGTACATCACTTACGACGAGATTGATGGGATTGATCGCGTCCCTTGCGCTTGTGATAGTGAGCCGAGTGCAACTTCTCATTAACCCGTCTCTAGGATCCGTAAATAGATTTACCTTCGAAGTCGTGTTACAGTACGGCTAGCTAACGTATAGGCTCCAACTCCGGTATTGGCCTGATCCGATAATCTCATGCCAACACCAACACCACGCAGGGAACGCACATCACCCCTGTGCACAGCTACAGCAACGTTTCCCCGGAGCACTGAATAAGTGACATGTCGGGATCTATCATGCAGTAAGTTACTACATTACATTTAGCTAGCGTCAATCCGCCTTGACTGATGCATCATGGTTCGTCTTCGGTTTGTAGCATCGCCGTTGCACGACTCACACTGATCTACATTTCCTGTCTGGGAACCAGGGTAGTAGCCCTTTTGCAATTTCGGCACAGCCATGGAGACGAATCCCTGATGGGCATCACTACGTGTGTATGCGCGAACAACCCGCCCGTGCCGGCGTAGTCAATGGAACGCAGTCTCTAGCCACCGTTCGTTGGGATCATACCTACAGTAAGCAACGGACATGGGGTGGATGTTTGTGTCGGGTATCTGACTTCTGATACTAAACCGAGCGGTATACTGAATGGCGGCACGCGCCGCTCGATAGATGGCACATCCGTCGCTTCCTTTACTGGTTCACCCATCCTCACCGCCGTACCCCCGTTCGATGCGAGGGAAATAACTGAGGGAAACACCTACTTCACTCGCCCTGGCATTTAATCAAGGACCCCTGTTCCGCTTAGACATCACCCCGCGCCCTTAACAAAAGATGTCGTTCACGTGTTCGAGGCTACTGCCAGCCGCTTTTCGAGTGCTTTGACACCTCTCAGTCAGCCTACAAACGCGAGAGCTGGTCTAGCATCGCAGACCTTGTGGGAGCCTGACGGACCTGACGACATAATACCGCCGCTTCTACGTGTCTGCTCGAAAGACCGCGACAAGTTTATCTCTAAATAACGGAAGGCACTGTTCTGCGTCACTGACTCGCCACTGTCAATGCCGGGCCTGAGAATCTCGAGCCAGGACATATTGATCTGCCTAGTACCAGGGATTGCATAAGGGAGGAGGATGAAACTGAAGTTGCTCATTCGTCATATGGATACTCTTGTTAAGGCAGCGATGAGCGCCAACGACCCCATCCCGCCGTCTCAGGTGCATGCCTCCCTAGAATGTAGAGCAAGGTCTCATAAAGGACTTACGTGCGTAGACCCTACCATTCTTTGTTGTATTGTCTCTAACTTTCTGGCTCCTTCCCCAGCTCGAATGGCGCACTTTGTTGACCCGCCCCTACTCGGTCTGTTTTTGGCAGTTAGATGATAGCGGTCAAAAAACTTAAACACCTGTGTAATCATTGATTTCCGAGTCACGCAGCCCCTGAATGGACATTGATAGGGCCAAATCTTTGAGTTCATTGGGAATATGCCGGCGAAACATCGAAGACCAAAAAGTTTGGAAGAGACGCTAAACAGAAGGAGGAGGGGTTGGGCGAGATGCACAGCAAAAGCAGATAACTATTTGATAACCCTGATTTTGAAAGATAGCTATTCCATAACCCCAATTCCGTAAGATAACCGGTTTCAATACAGTTTCCCTTAATTATGAATCCCGCTCTTAAACGTTTCCGAACTGTATGTTCTAAAACTTCTTTCAAAAAAAAAAAGTCCACTTATGTATTCAAAATGTATCTATTGAAACTAATCCTTATTATATAACGTAACGCCTACTAGTACACAACGCAAGGTTACTGTAGGTTTTTATTGCTATCGCTGGCGCTAATGTCGCGCCATGGTGGGAACAAGGTCACTGCAGCCTTATTTACGCCTACTACATGCTCTGAGTGTTTTCCCCCAGGCGACCACCCACCCATAGCCTCCGTCACTAAAGGCCCATCTCAGACTCTAGGCCAATGTCTTCTACATCATTTCAACTCACTCTCACTGGGATCCTCGATGCAGCCTTCATTGACTATGCCAACCAAATTGGGGTAGACCATAACCCGTCCAAGCACCCCTTTTTCGACCAGCTTCAATCCTGTCGTTCTCCTAACGACGTCCTTAAGCTACTAGAAGATGAAGCGAACGAATTCAAAGACTATCGAGAGGGAAATCGCAAGTTGATCAACTGCCTTAAGCCAGTAGTGGAGGTTGTCCATATGTTTTCTGATGTTCTCGGCGAGGTCATTAGTTTTGTGAGCTGAATAGGGTCGTCCTTCAAGTTCCTGTTCGTGATTGCCTTACTCTGCTACCAGGTGCCATTCCAACCAGCAGGGGTGGTCTTCGTTGGCGTGAATGTCCTCCTTACAGTACGTATCCCGTGACACTTCGACTACATGTCTTCATGACGTCTGGGTACTACAGGCAGCCAGCAATGTTAGTTCGAGCTACGATGCACTCGTTGACCTGTTTGGATGCCTAGGAAATTTCTTGAAACGCCTTCAGATCTACAAGGATATCTTGTTGACTCCCTCGATGATGGAAATAATCGTGAAGATAATGGCCGAATTACTTTCGGTTCTTGCTCTTGCTACCAAGCAGATTAGGCAAGGTAGATTCAGTGAGTGGGCCATTGTCTTCGATACACGACAGCTCAACATGGCACAGAGAAATTCGCGAAGAAGCTACTAGGAGAAAGCGAGATCGAGGCCGTCTTGCAGAGGCTGGACCGTCTTACCCAAGAGGAAGGTCGGATGACTATGGCCCAGACTCTGGACGTTGTTCATTGCCTTATGAATAATGTGAGGGTAGTCATGAATGGTGCGCAACATTTGCTCAGCGATTTATGATCGTTCAACTGAGAAGTTGTTGTGGTAGACGGAAAGGCGTCGATAGATGGTATCTGGAGGGCTTTGGGTATACTTTTACTCCGTTCTGGCTCGGTTACGCGGAAGCTGACCAGTACGCCAGATGCGATGCAACAAATTGCTAATGATATAAACAAGATGAGGCGTTCGTTATTGATTCGTTCTACCACTACGTGCTGGTGGCGCTCATGCTAGTTGCAGGTGACTGGTTACAAGAAAAGTCCCAAAGTTGGCTCTCCCCTCCAGATCCGTCGCCAAACCTCAACCTCGCGTGCGAAATCCATCAAGACGGAACTGCCACGTGGTTTTTCAGGGGAAGCGTCTTCGGTGAATGGGTCACGAAGGGTTCACTGTTGTGGATCTACGGGAAACGTGCGCTTCAGATATGTGGCTTAAAACGACCCTGATTCCTTTTCCTTTCCCCCCCTGTAGCAGGTTCGGGAAAGACTATCTTGATGTACGCGTAATCTCACTGTGATAATTTATACGTATTTACGGACTCTATTAGGTCATCGATCATTCGAGAAATCGACAGGAGGCATAACGCGGGATTAGCGTCTTTGGCGTACTTTTATTTCGACTTTAGGGACTCTGGGAAACGACACCGACGTGGTCTTCTCTCTTCTCTCCTTTCCCAGCTCAGCGCCGACTCTGATCCCTGCTATCATATTTTGTCTCGTTTACATTCTGCTCACGCTGGCGGCACACGACAACCTTCCGATGATTCACTCTGGAAATGTCTTGGTGAAATGCTGAGAGTCCAAGGACGGCCTGTTATTTACGTCATTATAGATGCCATCGACGAATGCCCCAACATCTCCGGAATGCCGACCGCGCGTGAAAAGGTGCTCGAGTTTCTGAAGGATCTTGTCGGTTTGCGTCTCCAGAACGTGCGTATATGCGTTTCAAGTCGTCTAGAAATCGACATTCGCATCGCTCTTGAACCTTTGGCGCCGTTCCGTGTGTCGCTCGATAACGAAAGCGGACAGAAGGAGGACGTCTTGCAATACATCAGATCGGTCGTACATTCTGATCAGAAACTGGAAAGATGGTCAGCAGAGCATAAGCAGTTGGTCATTGATGCACTATCGAATAAAGCAGACGGGATGTAAGTGATACCTCTCGTGGCTTCTCGGAACAATTTCTGAATGAATGTGGCAGGTTCAGATGGGTTTATTGCCAGTTGGAAGACTTGCGTCAGCACTTTCCTGAAAACCTCCAAAGCGCTTTGGATCACATGTCGGAGTCGCTGGATGAAACGTACGAGCGCACGCTACTTGGAATCGACAAAGCGAAGCGGCAATACGCACATCGACTCTTTCAGTGCCTGACTGTGTCTGTTAGACCGCTTCGCGTTGACGAACTTGCGGGGATTCTGTTCGACGCAGCAGTGGTCCCCAATATCAACACTGTCCGGCAGCCAATCAACGCGGAAGAAGACGTTCTTTCAGCGTGCTCCAGTCTAATTAACATTGTCAACGTAAACGGATCTCGAGTGGTCCAATTTTCTCACATTTCCGTCAAGGAATTCTTGAACTCGGACCGCCTGGCCAACGCGAGCGAGAATCTCTCTCACTATAATATCGTTCCCCACTTGGCACATGCTACACTCGCGCAAGCTTCCCTCAGCGTCCTACTCCGGCTCGATGGTCGCATTGACAAGGACAGCATTAGGAACTTCCCGCTCGCCGATTATGCCGCACGACACTGGTTCGAGCACGTCGGGTTCGAGAATGTGTCATCGGCCGTTCGAGAAGCTACGGAACGCCTGTTTGATCGAGAAAAGCCACACTTCTCTGCATGGATCTGGATATACGACATTGACGACCATTGGCGGAAATCCATGCCTACGAAGCACCCGGAGCGGCCAGAGGGAGCTCCATTATATTACGCCATACTTTGTGGTTTCCACTGGCTTATAGAACACCTAATTGTCACCTACCCCGGGGATGTCAATGCAAGGGGAGGGCGCTATGGGACCCCGCTGCTCACTGCAATCCAGAAGGTATATATCAACGTTAGTACTTGTCGCCTCTTCAGCGCTGATCTGTATGTCCAGGAGAACGGGAACATGAGTTCATTGCACCGGACATCGCCAAGCAGATGCGTTGACATTGTGCAGTTGTTATTCGAGCATAACGCAGATGTCAACCTCCCAGACCAAGCACACGGCATGACTCCTCTGCATGCAGCATCAGTGAGGGGGAACCTTGAGGTTTCACGGCTACTTGTCAAACAGGGTGCGGATCTAAACTACCGGAACAAGAGAGGCTGGACCCCACTTTTGTTGGCGTCGTACCATGGACATTTGGATATCGCCCAGCTCTTCATCGCCAGCGGTGCCGGTGTAAACGCTTGTGATTACCAAGGCTGGACCCCTTTGCATGCAGCGTCATCGCAGGGGCGTGTCGATATTGCAGAATTTCTCATTCAACACGGTGCAGACGTTAACAGGCAAGATGTCCATCACGTGACCCCGTTGTGCACGGCGTCAACGAACCTCGATATCTTGCGGCTTCTTATCCAGCAGGGTGCAGATGTGCGCTCTGGGAACAATTCTGGCTGGCCCCCGCTTCTGAGGGCGTTGGAATGGGGACATTTGGATGCGGTCCGGTTCTTAATTGACAGCGGTACAGATGTGAACTCTCGTGACTACCAAGGCCGGACTCCTTTGCACTCAGCGTCGCATGAGGGGCACGTCGACATCGTAGAATTACTCATCCAACATGGCGCAGACGTCAACGCGCAAAGTGATAACCAAGTGACCCCGTTGCTCATAGCGTCAACGAACGGGAAACTCGAGATTTTGCGGCTACTTTCCCAGCGGGGTGCAGACGTGCGCTCACAGGACAAAGACGGCTGGACCCCACTGAAGATGGCTTCACACCACGGACATCTGGATGTTGTTCAGTTCTTGATCGACAGCGGTGCAGACGTGGACTCTCGTGACAGCCAGGGCTGGACTCCTTTACTTTCGGCGTTAAAAGAGGGGCATGTCAACATCGCAGAATTCATCATCCAACATGACGCAGACGTCAACGCGCAAAGTGACGACCAAGTAACCCCGTTGCTTATAGCGTCAACGAATGGAAAACTCGAGATTTTGCGGCTACTTGTCCAGCGGGGTGCAGACGTGCGCTCTCGGGACAAGGACGGCCGGACCCCACTAAAGATGGCGTCACACCACGGACATCTGGATGTTGTTCGGTTCTTAATCGACAGTGGCGCAGACGTGGACTCTCGCGATAACGAAGGCTGGACTGCATTGCATTTAGCGTCGCAGGAGGGGCATGTCAACATCGTAGAATTGCTCATCCAACATCGCGCAGACGTCAACACACAAAGTGACCACCAAGTGACCCCATTGCATGTGGCATCAACGAACGGGAAACTCAAGATTTCGCAGCTACTTGTCCAGCGAGGTGCAGACGTACGCTCACGGGACAAGGACGGCTGGACCCCACTGAAGATGGCGTCACACCACGGACATCTGGATGTTATTCGGTTCTTAATCGACAGTGGCGCAGACGTGGACTCTCGCGATAACGAAGGCTGGACTGCTTTGCATATGGCGTCGCAGGAGGGGCATGTCAACATCGTAGAATTACTCATCCAAAATGGTGCAAACTTCAACACGCAAAGTGACCACCAAGTGACCCCTTTGCATGTGGCATCAACGAACGGGAAACTCAAGATTTCGCAGCTACTTGTCCAGCGAGGTGCAGACGTGCGCTCACGGGACAAGGACGGCTGGACCCCACTGAAGATGGCGTCACACCGTGGACATCTGGATGTCGTTCGGTTATTACTCAACAGCGGTGCAGATGCGAACTCTCGTGACAGCGAAAGCTGGACCCCTTTGCTTTCGGCGTTGCAAGAGGGGCATGTCGATATCGTAGAATTACTCATCCTACATGGCGCAGACGTCAACGCGCAAAGTGACAACCAAGTGTCCCCATTACTCGTAGCCTCAACAAATGCGAAAATCGAGATATTGCAGCTACTTTCCCAGCGGGGTGCAGACATGCGCTCGCAGGACAAAGACGGTCGGACCCCACTAAAGATGGCGTCGTACCACGGACATTTGGACGTCGTTCAGTTCTTAATCGACAGTGGTGCAGACGTGAACTCCCGTAATAACGAAGGCCCGACTGCTTTGCATTTGGCGTCGCATGAGGGGCATGTCAACATCGTAGAATTGCTCATCCAACATCGCGCAGACGTCAACACACAAAGTGACCACCAAGTGACCCCATTGTTCATAGGGCCAACGAACAGGACACTCGAGTTTTCGCGGCTACTTTTGCAGCGAAGCGCAGACGTATGTTTCAATGGCGAGGGCGGCTGGACTCCTTTACATTCAGCATCGCATAAGGGGCACGTCGATATCGTAAAATTACTCATCCAACATGGCGCAGACGTCAACGCGCAAAGTGACGACCAAGTGACCCCGTTGCTCATAGCGTCAACGAACGGGAAACTCGAGATTTTGCGACTACTTGTCCAGCGGGGTGCAGACGTGCGCTCTCGGGACAAGGACGGTCGGACCCCACTGAAGATGGCTTCACACCACGGACATCTGGATGTTGTTCGGTTCTTAATCGACAACGGTGCAGGTGTGGACTCTCGTGATAACAAAGGCTGGACTGCTTTGCATTTAGCGTCGCAGGAGGGGCATGTCAACATCGTAGAATTGCTCATCCAACATGGCGCAGACGTCAACACACAAAGTGACCACCAAGTGACTCCTTTATTCCCTACGTCAGTGGGGGGGAAACTCGAGTTGTCATGGCAACTTGTCAAGCGGGGTGCAGATATGAATTCCAAGGAGGACGGCTGGACCCCACTTCAGGTGGCGTTGTATAACGGACATCTGGATGTCGTTCGGTTCTTAAGTAATGGAGGCGCAAATGTAAACTCTCGTGGCGACAAAAGTTGGACCCCTCTACACTCAGCAGCAGGAAAAGGCCATCTTGACATTGTGAAGCTCCTACTCGGACGCGGTGCGAACTTCAACATTCGAGACAGGGCGTCGTTGGACCTACCATCCGACAATGGGAAACCTAAGGTTGCGGACTTCCTATCCGGACACATGGCAGGTTTGGTGTCTCCTGATGGCGCTGTCAACGCAACTTTGTCAACGATCAGCCTGCAAAATAGGCACCCTAATGCTGTGCACCCGCCAAGGAAACCTGGAGAGGACGTAACACCCTCAGACAATGAGCAGTGCCCGCTGTACAACGCTTCACGAAATGGACAGCTTGATATTGTGCGGTCGTTACTTGACCGTGGTACTGACGTCAACGAAAGGAGTACCTTTCGCGCTACCGCATTGGATGCAGCATCAAGGTACGGGCACTTCGAGGTGGCAAAGTTATTGATTGAGTGCGGTGCGGATGTGGACTCCCGGGACAGGGCGGGCCTGACTCCGCTGATTACGGCGTTGCAAAATGACCAGTTTGAGGTCGCCCAGTTATTACTCGACCGCGGTGCCGATGCGAACGTAGATACGAGAGGCACCTCTGCGTTGCATCTCGCAGTGTCTTCTGGGCACACCGAGTTTGTCCGGCTCTTACTAGAACGTGGCGCAAAGGTTGACGTACTGGACGTCGGGGAGACTCCAAAGCAATTAGCAATACGTCTGGGATACCACAGGATCGCAGAGATGATCTCTGGCTCTGAAGAACACGGTCAGGATGTCACTACACAGGTGCGATTCGTTATTCAAGCGACGTTCGATTCTCATCGCATCACTAACTCCCCTCCCCCGTGCGTTATTGTTATTCCCGTTCCAACCCACCACTCGGCCCCGTACAAACGATGATCTCTTAGCTATCTCCTCCATTCTATTTTCAAGGCACTCCAACCCTTCACCCAGCGCGCACGTCAACCCTGGGAATCCCAGTAGATGCACCTGTACCTGCGCCCGCAACAAAATTTGTTGCTGGTCCAACTGTTCCCGCGCTTGCCTTTGTTTCGTCGCACAGCAAAACGGCTCAGCAGCCTCGTGACTATACTAGGAGAGGCCCTAGGAGAGGCCCTGTGCGTTCCCTAATTACAGATCACGTTTCCTCGTGGCTGACTGATCTTCTGCTGGTGCCTCCTCCCTCGACCAGTACCGCGAAATGACAGTCGGTGATCACTTGCGGCCGATGATTACCGCTGCCACCGCAGAGCGGAATAAAACAGCGCAGACAGGTGAGAGACGAGGCGAGTCTTAATGCGCGCCGTAGATCCTTTTTACTGACTTTTTGTGTGCGCGCGTCGTACAGTCCAATGGACAAGTTGGGCCCTCGATGCCGCCATTGCCAGCCAAGTTCTTATCGGCGCGATGGCCCTGGGGGCTGCATTGAGAGATAAAAATGTGCATATCCACACCACCTTTCTTCCATAACCCATTCTGACATCATCATCTAGAAATTGGTCGCGATCTCCATCCTCTGCGGTGCATCGACGTTCGTAGCGTCCTACTTGGCACGCCCACGTGACTTGCACGAGCACCGGTCCGGTTCGGCGTCACTTCCTCGGGTGGAGGCCCTTAATCATTTCCTACGTGAGATTGAGGCTTTCCAGTTGATCCACGGGAACGAAGTCTCGCGCAATTGGGACGAGAATATCGATGGCTTCCGCCTCAGCCTGGAGAATATGTTGGGCAACCAGCCAGGAAGCAGCTCAGAGGCCGAGTCAGAGGCAGTAGGTATTAGCTCGAGCGTTGAGAAGGAGGTCGGCACTACGAATTCCGTATCCGAGTAGGCCCGAGGGTTCGACGGGGCTAGGTAAGCGTACAGCGATCCGTTCACAGTAAGTTTGGCTGAAAGGCGGAACCTATGACAGGAAGTACCCTAACTACTAGCGCAACTAACGCCAAATTGGGACTCATAACATGATATCTCCATCCCACGCGCCATGACCATCTTTGCTACTACTCAGGATGACAAACTAGACTACGCTCGCATTGTCATTTTCCCCTTCTCACTTCTCACTTGTCATTTTTTTTGTTGCGCTATTCACAGCTTTTATCCTTCCATAAATGATGTTGACCTCTGCAAAATCGCCAAGTAATTGTGCAGTTATGTGACCAACTACCAAGCCGACTACTGTACTTCAGGGTCAGAATTGTGTGGAAACGGAAACGAACACCATATGACTTTAAACCCAGCTTTTTTTAAAAAAAAATTTTAATCAGTTTACATCCCCGATGACATGTAGCTAGTACAAAGGCAGGTTGCAGTTGAGTCCGAACTACATTTGAGAAACCGATAGTCCATAAGCGGTAATCCCCCATGAGTCATAAGTATGGAACTGAAACAGGGAGGTGCGAGAGACAAAGCACAATATTACTATTATGATTTACGAAGGAATATCCCAAGTTAGGGACAAGAGGACAGTGGTAGAGATGAGAGTAGGGCTTATTGCTCCTATCTCTGCAGGTACTGGTTATTATCCAGTTATTCTATGGTAATTTAACAGTTATCTAATTATGTGGTCTGGCCTTGGGTTGTCTGGGATTGTCTGTTCTGGGGCTCAATCCCAACAATTAAGGCAGAGGAAGTCAGGAACCAGCACCCCTTATATAAGCCATTTTGCCTCCCACCAACATGGCCAACTCCTAGTACACATCACTGATTTTTGGCATTCTGTTCTATTAGAACTTTAGGAGACTGTAACGCCACCACAGGGGCGTTAGGTATGATGTGTACCGCACTAAGTCAACGGGATCGGAAGAGCGTGATGTTGCGCAGCAATACACGCAGTGTACAGGTTGACCCTTACCTGTGTAGAGAGCTTAGACGAGGCTTAGAGTGAAGCAGAGGAAGCTCAAGGTGGGGTGGAGAGAGATGTGTATATGTACTCGCTCCTACAGTAGGATTTATATACTCTATGGTCCACCCATGTCCGTTTGGGGATAAGTGATGAGTAGAGGCGTCCACAATATCGCGTTTTTAGTGTCGCCTAATGTCTAATCACCGGTGGACTCGGAATAATCCCATAAGGGGATTCTGTACGTGTATCGTATGACTAAATACTCCGAATTACGTGTATAGCGTAACTAATCGTACTCCGATTCCTACGTAATGAGCCTTATAGTAAGTATTACGGCTCAACACTCCCCCTTGCTAAGTGCAGCTACTGAGCGCTCTGAGCAAGTGTATAAGGCGAGTTAATACTCAAGCCATGATTAGAAGGGAGTCTTTCCCGGAACTGCAAGAGAGGTTTCGAGACTGAGTCTTCTTCGCCATCCCATTTCAGCTTTATGAACCTTTTGAGTTCATTGGGCCGATTTTTCGGTACAACGACCGGAAATGTTTCGATTCTCTAGAAAGAATCTATGTATGCGGAAGACAAGCGAAGGCATCGCTCGATATACCTTCCATAGTATCCTTAAACAAGGAACTGTGATGGCTCGAAAAGTCTATGAAGACTTTATTTTGGTTCCATGTAGAATTTTCAGGCTTGTTTCGAGACCAAGTCTACAGTCTTGAAACTCAGTTGGACGAGTAAAACTCAAGTCCTAACTGACTTCTGAACTTCTCGAACTTAATACGCCCAAGGTTCTTGGTAAACATGTCTGCGGGATTATCTGAACCATCTATAAAGAATAGTTCTATTTTCTTGTCCTTTACTACCTCTCTTATGTAGTGGTAGCGTATATCAATATGCTTGATACGCTTTTCTTGGACAGGATTAGAGGCCATAAAGATGGACCCTTGATTATCACCGCAGAGTGGTATAGGGCTTAGTTTGATGCCAAGCTCAGTAAAGAGCGACTTAATCCAAACTAGTTGTCTGCTAGTGTCTGACAGCGACATATATTCAGCCTCAGTAGAAGACAGCGCAACTGTTTTCTGCGCTCTAGAGTTCCAACTGAATATCCCATTAGCCAGTTTAACCATGTAACCTGTAGTAGATCGCCTATTATCTGGGTTTGAAGCCCAGTCAGAGTCTGCATAGGCAATTAAGCCTCCATTTGATTTTCCATCATACACCAAAGAGTATGAGGAAGTCCCAAGTAAATAGCGGCAGATATACAGCGCTCTGTTCAAATGGTCCTCAGAGGGGTTTGCAGCGAACTGTGACAGTTTAACAACTGCATAGGCGATGTCAGGGCGAGTCCCAAGCATTATGTATAGGAGTGAACCTATAACTTGCTGGTATTTGCTCCTGACGCTTGGGTTGACTGGTGCGTCATTAGGTACTGGCTGGTACCCTTCAGGAAGTGGAGTCGTAGTTGCTTTCGCATCTGTGAGTCCAAAGCGTTGCAGCACCTTTTCTAAGTAAGCGGTTTGATCTAAAAAGATCTTTCCATGTTTCCGCTGAATGCGCATACGCAAGAATTCCTTTGCGTCGCCTAAGTCACGACATTCCCAAGCCTTCATGAACCTATTCTTAAGCTCATTTAAAAGGGCTTTGTCCGATCCCATAAAGATCACATCATCAACATAGACAATGATCACTACAAGGGCGCCACTCTTACCTCTATGGGTAAAGAGTCCCGAGTCAGATAGTAGCCTTTTACAGCCCATCGCAGCCATGGACTTATCCAGCGCTTTCCACCATGCTAAAGCAGCTTGTTTAAGCCCATAAATGGCGCGTTTAAGTCGCAGTACTTTATTTTCCTGCCCTTTGGCTTTGAAGCCCTCAGGTTGTTCCATGTATAGCTCTTCATCGAGCTCTCCATATAGGAAGGCAGTTTTGACGTCTAGTCCAGTGATGTGCCAATCCTCTAGCGCTGCAAGCGCGAGCATCATCCGGACAGTTTCAAAGCGCACTACTGGTGAGAAGATTTCGTCATAGTCAACGCCTTCAACCTGAGAAAAGCCTTTGGCAACAAGCCGGGCTTTCTTGCGACCATCAGTCTTTTGATCAAAGACCCATCTGTTTTTTATGATCTTCCTCCCTTTAGGAGGGTTCACAAGCTCAAAGACATTACGTCTGCGAAGTGCCTCAAGTTCCTCGCGACAAGCAGTCTTCCATTCCTTTTGTTGCGCTGCAGGCATGCGCATTATATCCTTATAGGTCCACTCCCGTATATTGGAAGTGTCTAGTGGTTCCAGATCATTAGATGGAACTGCTTTGGCAAGCAGATGATCTAGGAATTTTACTCCCCCTTCCTGAGCAAGGCGTGACAATAAATCATCTACTTCGTCCTCTGAGGGTTCTGGCGGAGCTTCACTCTCAGCAGGTGGAGGGTCAGGGTTTGTCTCAGGAAATCCTCCTGGAATCTGCCTTTGCCCTGGCGTACTATCAGTCCCGGAGCGACCAGGCTGTGTTCCAACCATTTCTTTCCACTTGCTACTCCGCTCAACGTCTTTTGTTATTTGTGAGGGGTGCCTGTCTTCCCCATAGACGTTGTCAGGACGAGTAGGTACTTTCCTCAAGCGCGCAGACCGTCGTGGTAGTGCTGGTTCTGGCGCAGGAGGCGGAGGTGGTTGCGCTTCTGGCTCCTCTGGTGCCACTGAACCGCCGTCGCGGTCTGGCGCATCCTCCCTATTCTGCCTCTGTTTAGGGGGACGATGAGTAGGCATATCATCGTCAAAACCACTTGGAATGGGCTGTGTAGGTGACTGGTCATCCTCCATAGGAGGTTGATCGTCTACTGGCTCATTGACGCGGGTTGTACCCCGCACCCTTTGCGTCTCACACTTAGGGTAAACAGTCTCATCAAATAAAGCAGTAGTGCTGGTGAACACCGTGTTATTGCTGATCCGCATGAATCTATATGCCTTTATGCCCTCAGTATGACCAATATAGATCATTTGTTCACTCTTTGGGTCAAGTTTGTTTGATCTGCGATCTTCTGGTATGTGCACATATGCGCCACATCCAAACACTCGTAAGTGCGAAATACTAGGTGCTTCACCATGCAAGCTCATATAGGGTGTCTGCCAATTAAGGCGACTTATTGGAGTCCTATTGTAGCAATGTACTGCATGTAGGACCGCGAATTCCCACCAGGATTGAGGGAGACAGGCTTCAAGGCGCATAGCCTGAGCCTTATCCATACAAGTACGCATAAAGCGTTCAGCGCGACCATTCTGTTGGGGGGTATGCGGTGCACTTTGTAGGATAGTAATACCCATATCTTTCAGTACCCTAGTAAACTCATCAGACTTGTATTCTCCTCCAGCGTCAGACATCCACTGTTTAATAGTGGTGTTGTACTGATTTTTGACCATGGCAACAAACTGCCTTAATGCATTAATGGCCTGTGCTTTAGTGCGTAGAAGCACGACCCACGCATAGGAGGAAAAGTCATCAAAGAAACTAATAAAGTATTTGTATTTGTGGTACGAGTCAACTGGGAAGCTCTTAAGATCAGAATGAATCTTTTCAAAGGGCTTCTTTGCACGCGTATCAGAGGGTTTATGCGATGAAGCAGGCATTTTCCCCTGAGCGCAACCAGGACATATGGGTGTCTCTGAAGGATATTTAAGGTCCTTAGGGAATCCCTTAGTGTGATCCTTGGCACGACGTAGTACTTCCTTCGAAGGGTGTCCTAAACGTCTATGCCAGATGTCATAGTCAGCAGTATAGATGGTACTATGGGCTACATGTACGTCTTTAACATGCGTGACTTCAGCATCAAGCCAGTAGAGTGTGTGACCGTCTGCTAGGGGTTTTGTTTGTATTATAGGCGTAGTACTGCCTCTAGAAAATAGAGATATATGCTGCGAATCCCCTTGAACGCGCAATCCCTGTTGAAGGAACTCCCCCATAGACAATAGCTTAGTTGTCATCTGTGGTATGTGAAGAACGGGGTATATGCGTGTAATACGCTCTGTTTTAACACCCTTATGTTCTACAGTATGCTTCAGTAAGACTGAGCCTTGGCCTTGTACATAAAGAGCATGGGCTGCAGTCTTTACCATAGGCTTTTGCGATAGGGGGGTATAACTTATAAAGTCCAGTTTATTGTTGGTAAAATGTGCCGACGCACCAGAGTCAAGTAACCAAATAGGTTCCTGCTCTGTTTGACTTCGCTTTCCCTTACATTTCGAGCAAAAAACATAATCCAGACCATGAGCGCATTGATTCGCGCTATTGACAACTTTATTTACAAGCGCACTGTAACTACAATTTCTAGAAGCGCCAATCGGCACCTTCTCCAGTAGCGCTGTAGAGTGGTCAGATTTGCCAATAGGAGGAGGGAAAGTTACTAACCCATCCTCATAGGGAGTGAAGTCATCTTGTCCAACTGCGCTAGCGAGGTCATTATAATCGTCCTCATCTGCGCTACCCCCAATCCAGAGAAATGTCCGGAGAGGGGGCACGGATTTTCTCCTTTTGATGGAAGCCTTCCCACATCTTGGTTATTTCAACCGCAGTAGGACTGTCTGGGCATTCCTCAATAGGCTCAACCGTGCGGATGGGCTCCTTGCCCTTGTCTTTACGTGCCTTTTGCTCAGAAGGCGAGACTAAAGGGGTCAAGGTTAGTTCAGGAGTGTCTGGAGGCGAATTAAAGGGCGCACTGCAGCCTGTAGGGAGGTCCTCATCCTCATCTGACATTTTCCCAATCTTCCGCGAAGGTGTTCGGGTTCTTGGTCCACGGGGAATCCGCGACCATTTGTCCAAGACGCTGTTCAAGCGTCTTCACCGTCTGTACTGTACCAGGAGTTTCTAAGGCCTGGGTAACGTCCAGAGCCTTGTTAAAGGACTTATAGTGTCCTGGTACACGCTTCTTCGCAGGAGGGGCGGAGGAAATGCGCTGCTCGAGCCCAGAAGGCGAGATATGCGCGATAGTAGTAGAGGTAGGCGCTGGGAGCGCTGCAACATCGGCAATGTGAGTATGTCCTTGCGTGTGTTGCTTTTTGAACTTCTTGCCGGCGCGTTTACTACGCTGGCGGTGGTTCCCTCCCTGTTGCTGTTGCTGCTGCTGCTGCGGTTGATTACCGCGCTGCCTGTTCTGCTGGCCTGAAGAGCCTTGCTGCTGCTGCTGGAAGTCGGGGTCGTTACGCTTGCGCTTGACCGCCGACAACTTGTTGGCCGACTCCCTATTGGAAGGTTGGCCTTTGGAACGCTCGATTTCCCACTGGTTGACCGCCGCAGTACGGATGTCGGTCAGAGTAAGATGCTTTGCTGAAGTGCCCGACATAAGGATAGGGACAAGGGATGACTCCCATTTGGCTGGTAGTTTCGAAAGAAGCATCATGGCCTGAAGGCCATCGGGTACTTTCGCAGAATTAGCGGCAAGGTGATCGTAAATGGTAGCCAGTTCATCGATCTGGGGGCCAGGGTGCTTGGCGTATTCCAGACGGAAAGTCATGGCACGCTTGAAGTCCTGGTAGACGTTAGCAGCACTAACGCCCCCGTACTGGGACTTGAGATGTTCCCAAACAGTGCGAGCAGTAGCATATTTTTCAACCTGGCGTTGAATAGCCGGTGAAAGGCGCAGCACGATCGAACCCAAGGCACGATCATCATCAGTAGCCCAAGCATTGTACGCCTCAATCTCCGCAGGAGAGGGAGCGTCTTTATCCTTGTAAGCGGGATAGGTGCGTCTCCCAGACACTATATCCCACAGCGCAGAAGACTTCAAGAAAGCCTCCATTTGCTTAGCCCAAATCTGATAGTTGTTACCGTCAAGGACGGGGACAAGAGTAGTAAGAGTCGACATTGTTGATAGGTTTCTGTGTAGAGAATAGTCAGCACCGTATGCGACTAATAACAGAAAAATAAACCGGCATAGTCTCCCCCTACAAGGAGACTAATGTCTGCCATTAAAGGCGACATACTAGCATAGTCTCCCATAGTAGGAGAGACTAGTGTCTGCCAATGAAGGCGACAACCCCACTACAGGTACCAAAAGGTAACCCGCCGTCGTTGCAGCCAATGAAGGCGCAAAGCGACTTATGGCAGGGCCCATAACCTGTTGCGCAGCAATACACGCAGTGTACAGGTTGACCCTTACCTGTGTAGAGAGCTTAGATGAGGCTTAGAGTGAAGCAGAGGAAGCTCAAGGTGGGGTGGAGAGAGATGTGTATATGTACTCGCTCCTACAGTAGGATTTATATACTCTATGGTCCACCCATGTCCGTTTGGGGATAAGTGATGAGTAGAGGCGTCCACAATATCGCGTTTTTAGTGTCGCCTAATGTCTAATCACCGGTGGACTCGGAATAATCCCATAAGGGGATTCTGTACGTGTATCGTATGACTAAATACTCCGAATTACGTGTATAGCGTAACTAATCGTACTCCGATTCCTACGTAATGAGCCTTATAGTAAGTATTACGGCTCAACACGTGAGTCGGTCAAGACTCAGTTTGGTGATGCACAAGTATCACTCGGCTTCCCTAAGACCGAGGATAATAGTAGGAAGGCAGGGCTCAAGCGCAACGGCGAGCGAAAGCGTGGACTCAAGCGCAAGGGCGAGTCAAGGGTCATTCGTGAGGCAAAGACAATGTGGTATTACACAAGAAGTCAAGTCTACTGTACAAGCTAGGTAGGGCGTGACTTATATACTAATACAGGATGTTTGTGAGGAGCAAACATATGGCGCGATCATGAGTCAAGAGTCCTAAAGCGTAATCAAAGGAAAAGCTGCATATAGTATAAGTGACAAGGGGGGGGCGGGATGGGAAAAATTGATATCCAGTCAGGTTTTGTCTTTTAGGGACTTTTAGGGGCTTTTCGACCCCCCCCCCAACCATATATGGTATGTTTAGGTCACACGTTTATGTTTCGCACAAATTTGTAATATGTTTAAGTCACATGTCATAAAATTTATGTAGACTACATTCGACGACGGCGTCGATTCGTCCCACCTGCGCAGCTATCGCAAGCCCAAGTTTTGGGTGCAAATTCGTAATCCATACACGTTTGATGGAACTGGTGGCTATGTGAGCATGAACGAACTAGAAAGCAAGACAGAAAAGGCAGGGAAAGGGATGAACAAGACGAAGAACGTACCCAGACTGTCTCACACCCAGGAACTCGACACTTCATCACATTTACTCCTGTATTGATCTCGGAGTCAGTAATCGTAACACCACACGTACACATGTTCAAACTGAGGACGTTCGCTTTCCTCAGCCGACATCCTCGACCACTGACAGCCGGTTCAGGCAATGCGCCACTTGGACTCGGCGGCCCTGGAAGAGGTGATAGGGGAGCCAAGGTGGGAATGGCCAGCGGTGTAAGTTATGGATAGTCTGGGGAGCTCAGAAGCAGCGCGCGAGGCGAACTAGATAGAACACGAAGTCTCAGGATCGCGCGGTACGAGCGATGTCTGTTGAGATGTATTTACCTAGATAGAACACAAAGTCTATCCGGGTGTAAACATGCTGCTAAGTAAACGGGTGGTAAAGTATGCTCACCTCAGGATCGCGCGGTATGAGCGATGTCTGAGGTGCTAGGTACGAGGGAACGAAAGTACTTATACTACGGAGTCCAAAGTCTAATACATATGGCTGTCATACTAGTAGTATATTCAGGGGAGGACAGGTCAAGGAACGGATGTATTGTGCTATAGTAAGTTTTGAAGTACGCGGGACGGAAGCAAATGGTCATCGCGCATTATCTGCGCTCGATCTCAACACTCCCCCTCACTTCGTGCGGAGGCCAAGTCCTGCGGCGAAGTGTTTAACCTTGGGAGATGGGAGCGCCTTCGTGAGCACGTCGGCGACCATGTCTTCGGTCGGGCAGTAGACGAGCCGGACGATGCCCTGTTCGACTACCCAGCGAATAAAGTGGTACCGCACGTCGATATGCTTCGTGCGGGCATGGTACTGGTGGTCGCGGGCGAGCGCGATGGCCGACTGATTGTCGCGCAGCATCGTCGTCGTGTCTTTGAGGGGGCCGAACACCTCGGAGAGGAGGCTGCGCATCCAGAGCGCCTCCTTTAATCCGTGCGTCGCCGCGACGTACTCGCTCTCAGTGGTGGACAGGGAGACAATCTCCTGCCGCTTTGAGGACCACGAGACGGCACCGCCATCGATGAGAAACGCGTAACCGGAGATGGCGCGGCGGTCTTCTGCCATGCTGCCATCTGCGTCGGTATAGCCCGTGAGGGCGCGTCGCGTCTCGCCGTACGAAAGCCACAGGTCGTGGGTGCCAGCCAGATAGCGAAAGATTCGCTTTACGGCTTCCCAATGCGCGGGACCTGGGTTCGTCGAGAAGCGTGCCACGGTGGACACAGCGAATGAGATGTCGGGGCGCGTGGCGAGCGCAGCCCAGTTGAGGGCGCCGACGGCCTTGCGATAGGGGACGTCGCGCATGACCGCGAATTCCGCCGCGTTCGCAGGGGCCTGCTCGGACGTGAGTCGGGCTTGCACGTCCATCGGCGTGGTGAGAGGTTTGAGGTCGGCGAGGGTGAAACGATTGAGAATGGCGTCGATGTACGCCCGCTGGGAAAGGTGGATGGTGCCAGCCGCGCGGTCGCGCTTCACCTCGATGCCAAGCATCCAGTGAAGTTCGCCCAAGTCGGTGACTTCAACGTGCTCGGCGAGGCCGTGTTTGAAGTCCTCGACGAGGGGTTGACCGCTCGCGGCGATGGTGCAGTCGTCAACGTGCACGGCGATGACGATGGCCTTGCGCATCTTCGTGTCAGTTTTGTGGTAGACTGCCTGGTCCACGGAGCACTGCGCGAAGCCGAGGGTGGTGAGGATGGTGGTGAAGGTCTGGTACCAGCGGCGCCCGGCCTGCTTCAAGCCGTATAAGGCCTTCTGCAGTCGCAGGACTTGCGTCCCCGATGCCGGTGCCGCGTACCCGGGAGGTTGTCGCATGTACAGCACCTCGTCGTCGCGCAACACGCCGTTGAGGTATGCGCCCTTGATGTCGACTTGGTGCAGGACGAGGCCTAAGCGGTTGGCCATCGCGATGATCGCGCGCGAGGACGCGAGCTTTGCGACCGGTGCGAAAGTGTCGTCGTAGTCGACGCCGTCGATCTGCGAGAAACCCTGGGCGACAAGTCGAGCCTTGTAGCGGGCGATGTTCCCCGCGGCGTCCTTCTTCGCCTTGAAGACCCACTTCGAGCCGATGACATTGGCTCCGGGTGGGGGCTCCTCCAGGCGCCAGGTGCTGGCTGTGTTGAGCGTGGCGAGCTCCTCAGCGATGGCCTTCTCCCATAGAAGCCAGTCTGGGCGACGCTTTGCCTCGGCCAGCGTTCGCGGCTCTAGGGCCTCCGCCTCTGCGGTCTCGGCGGCGAGAACATGCTCGAGCCAGCCTGAGTCCTCGAGTGCGTCGAACGCGGTGTCGACTGCCCATACTCCCCCTGTCTCCTCGCCGTCCCCATCGAATCCACCAGGCAGCTGAAGGCCGGCAGGGATGAGAGGGTCAGAGCGGCGCGCTGACAACACGCCCACACCGTCGAGTAGGTGGCGTAGCGTGCGCGAGGGCTTGCGCGTCCGAGTCGGCCGTGGTGTTTTCCACGGGTCGGCCTCGTCGTCGCCTTGCGCGCTCTTGGATGCAGATGTGTCGGAGACGGGTGTGAGGGGTGAAGGGGGTGATGAGGGGCTCAGCGCGCGCTGCGCGAGGGTCTTAATGGGTGGTAGGGAAGGTGTGGAAGATGTTGAGGGAGTCGGCGGCGCGGCATGCTGCTCGCCCTCCGTGCCTGGGATCAGTATCCCCTCCCCCTCGAGCTGCGATGCCGTGCTGAAATACACGTTGCGCTCCGTCGTAACGCCCCGCGTGGCTGGGAAGTAAACACGATGTCCGTGTGACTCGGTTTCGAAGCCGAGCCAACGGCCCTCCCGTGCGCGTGCATCAAGCTTGGTGCCCGTGGCGTCATGCACCCACATGTGCGCGCCCCATCGTTGCAAACCCGAGAGGTCGGGTGCGCGTCCGAACAGCGCCTGGAAGGGCGTCAGACCATCGAGGGCCCGCGTCAACGTGCGGTTTTTCAACCAGGTAGCGTGCCGTAGCGCCTCGCCCCATAAGAACTTGGGGAGGCCGCTTGAATGCGTGAACGCCCGGATGCGCTCAGCGATGGTGCGGTTCAGGCGTTCGGCGACGCCGTTGAGCTGGGGGGTGTCGTGGATGGTGAGGTGTCGGGCGGTACCAGCCTCCTTGAGGTGCTGGTCGAACGCCTCGCTGAGGTATTCGCCACCGCGGTCCGATCGAAGGACTTTGATGGCTGTGCAATGCTGCTGCGTCACGGCCCACTTCTCAAACGTTTTGTACGCGCCCAGGGCCTCCGCCTTCGTGCGCAGGAGGTACGTGACGGTGTACTGGGTGGCGTCGTCGGTGAAGGTAATGAAATACCGACACCCCCGTCTGCTGGTGACGGGCGATGGTCCCCACACGTCCGTATGGACCTCCTCGCCGAAGTGTAGGGCCTGTGGGCCGACACGCATCTTCGGCACGGGTTTGCGGGTTGCGCGCGCGAAAATGCAGGCGTCGCACTCCGTCTCTTGCGAGTTTGGATCGAGCTTGATCCCAGTGACGAGATTCTTTTTGACAAGAGCGCGGGCGCTGGCCGGTGCGATGTGGCCCATCTGGCGATGCAACTCCATGACTGTGATGGTCTCAACGGAGTGCGCGGACTCCACGGGGTGAACAACGCGGTACAGGCCGCGAGGGGACTTGGGGATGCGGGCAACGCGTCCGCCAGCTGGGGCGAACAGGTCGAGGTGGCCGCCGGCGATCGAAACACGGTAGCCCTTTGTGTCCAACACGCCGAGTGATACCAGTGTGTATCCGACGGCCGGTGCGTGGAGGACATCTGTGAGGGTGAGAGTGGACGGGGTGCTGCCGTTCGGCGTATGAAGGGTGAGGGTGCCAGTCCCTATGGCAGGGAACTGCTGCTGGTTCGCGGCGTTGAGGGTAATGGGCGGGTCGAGGATGGTGTAATTCGTGAAGTCAGACTTGTAGGGAGATATGTGGCGAGTTGCGCCTGAGTCGTATAACTCGATGCGCTCGCTCTGGTCGGTGCTGGCTGGCACAGCTGCTGCCGCCAGGGTGTACCTCTCCGTCCCTATTGGTTCCTCTGGAGCGAGATCCACGACCCAGCACTCGTCGACGTCCTCGTCGTTGGCCGCGACAGCATTCGCTGACCCGACAGGCTTCGTCTCCGCCTTGTGCTCTTTGCCCGGTTTCTCCTCCTTCTTGGGGGATCGACATTCCTGCGCCCAATGACCTGCCTTGCCGCAGTTGTGACAGTTGCCCTTGCGGCGACGTCGTTTGTTCTCGGAGCTCGTGGTCGCGAGAGCATCATCTCCGGCGGCCTGAGACCTGGCCCCGGACTTGGTGGGTTGAGACTTGGTCCGGTAGTTCTTTATACGGTCTGCCTCCTCGCATATGTGATTGATAAGTTCATCTGTGTCGATTGCGGTGACGTGGTTGTAGAGGATTGCACCAGTGAGGAGGCCCGACGCGAAACGTGCGAGCTCCTCTGGGATCCCTCGAAGGACCGTGCGTTGGTAATCCCGGTACGAGATTACTACCCCGGCGGCCAGAAGTTCTTCACGCTTGAAGCGCAGGCTCATGAGGAAAGTACGCACGTCGCCTCCCTTGGGGCAACGCATGTCGTAGAATGCCGTTTCGAGGTCATTCTGCGCGTAGATACTCTTGGCCGTGAACTCTTGGGTGATCCGCTTCCATCGAAGGTGTGCGGTGGGGTACGTGCTCATGCGTACAGCTATCGAGTCTTGGAGCCGCTGCGAGAGGAGGTATCTCGCGACCTTGTCGTCGCGCTCCCACTTTATTTTTTCTGCCTTCTCTTCTTCTGTAGGGGCCATGGGGTCTGCGGGCAGCGGCAGGGGGTTGCTGCCATCGAAGAAGCCCACCGGTTGGTCACGTCCATTGCCTCGCGGAAGCGCATGAGGAAGACGGCCCAGTTGGAGCCATCCGATTCCAGACAAGGAACGTTAGCAGGGAGTTGTTCTACAGTGGGAGAAGGTTGGGGAGGCGGTGGTGCGGTCGACGAAGACGAGGATGCGAGGGTTCCAGTCATACTGATTTCAGACGATAATGATGCGGAGGGAAGTGTGTGGTATTAGCGACGCTCGGCAGGGCCCATAACCTGTAAGTTATGGATAGTCTGGGGAGCTCGGAAGCAGCGCGCGAGGCGAACTAGATAGAACACGAAGTCTCAGGATCGCGCGGTACGAGCGATGTCTGTTGAGATGTATTTACCTAGATAGAACACGAAGTCTATCCGGGCGTAAACATGCTGCTAAGTAAACGGGTGGTAAAGTATGCTCACCTCAGGATCGCGCGGTACGAGCGATGTCTGAGGTGCTAGGTACGAGGGAACGAAAGTACTTATACTACGGAGTCCAAAGTCTAATACGTATGGCTGTCATACTAGTAGTATATTCAGGGGAGGACAGGTCAAGGAACGGATGTATTGTGCTATAGTAAGTTTTGAAGTACGCGGGACGGAAGCAAATGGTCATCGCGCATTATCTGCGCTCGATCTCAACAAGCGGGACATCTTTCACCGCAGTCGATTCAGGTGGTTGGGCGATAAAATCTGAAGCCTGTGTGCTTAGTTGCGTGCTTGATTCGAGGGCCTGCGCTTGTGCCTGCGCAGACGATTCTTGGGATGTGGTGGTAGATTTGAGGGCAGATATGGACGATTCGATGGGCAGTACGCTTGCGTTTGGATACCAAGTCGGAGACGACGGAGGAAGGGCTATCAAATAGGGATCAGCCTACCAAGTCTATATTATGAAGGAAATACCGTACTTGGTTCGATCCTTGGTTCGATCTCTTCTTCGTCGTCATCATCTCGGTCACCATCGTTGTCACTATCGTCACTGCCGCCGTCACCATCGTCATTGTCGAACTCCTGCTCCGAGTCCCATTCCATCACGTCCTCCACAGGATGGCCAGAGTCACCACGGAAGTCGACATTGTGCACACCTGAGTTGTCCTCTTGAATGTCTTTGTCGCCTGTACGTGATCTAGTGAAGAAGGAAACTTAGTCTGAAAGTGAATTCTCGGACAATAGGGCTCACTGGAGATAAAGCCGGGCACGGTGTGCCTCCGAAATGGCAAGCGATGGCATATTCTTCGGCTTTGTTTTGCGTTGTTTCTGGGCCTTGAACCGCGAATTCCAGACCTTTCGCATGCCATCTTTTTCAGATTGAGACAGACAAATCGTGATGGGGAAGTTGTCCAGAGATTGGATGCAATGTCGCTCTCGAAAGTGTGCATGGAGACTGTACGTCCATACAGCAGGACTATCGTCGGGACAATGGGGGCAGATTATCGGAACGTTCGAGCAAGGAGATGCCTCAGAAGAAGTGGAGGCAGTAGCGTAGTTGAAACATGTCATGTTAACGCATTTTGACTTCTTGCGGTCCACCGAGACGCTTCCAGCAGTTCCGCGAGCCTTCCTTAGGTAGATCTGGCACATTAGAGCAGGGCGAAGACACATGCCACAGAGCTCTTCGGAACTATCAAGCCGACCATCGTGTAGGATGTGTGCGCCCATATGTTCGAGGATGCGTTGTCCATTCTTCTGGTTCACGGTCGACCCACATCTCGAGCAGCCTTGACTGTTTGTTTCCAAGTAGTTGCTCAGTTTTTCATCGCACACAAAGCACGCCATCCCTAAACAAAGTCACTACATGAGAATGAGAATAGTTAATATATGGTCCCAACGTACCTTCGAAGCGGTAAGGGAAGAATTCTGTGCGTCTCAGCACCGGCAAGCGTTGGTAGTCCTGTGACCGAAGGTCTTGAAACAGGCTACAGGAAAGAGTCACCAGAAAACTGCCTTCAAAGAGAAATGTTGGCTTTCCGGGTCTTAGAATCGAAATAGCAGGATTCAGTGAGTGGACATATTGACCATCGACGTTCTCGCAATTCGCCTCCATTTGCATGGACCAGCACCAGTCATGTACACGTGTTGGATCATCTTCGACTGTCGCAGGAACAAGGGGCAGGAGCTGGCAGTCTACCTTAGCAGTCGGGTCTGCGAGAAGGTGGACGGCGAGTTCGTCAAGGTTGGATTGGGACGCAAACCAAAGTCGATTAACCTGGGCCACAGCCAGGACGACAAGTGTACCACACCGGACAAGTAAAGTGACTGGATTGCCAACGCGAAGAGTAGGCCCCAAAGTGTCGTCACAAGGTGTAATCAAGCTAGACCAGGAGTCAGACTCAGCGGGGCCAGCGGAAGTTGGACCAAAGCACGGTATGTTTTGTACGCGCCGCAACCGATCTGTCGATGACCGAGTAGTACGAGAGGCCATGCGATGGCGGAGGGCCTTCGCTTTCGATGTTTTCTGGCCTTGTACAATAATTGTGGAGTCGACATTATTTCTTGGCATTTCGTTGGCAATTGCGTCCTCCAAGTCCCCGTCGTGTGTGTAAGTGAGGGGCAAGGAGGGGGTTGTTCGAGCATTGCTCGCATTTTGCATGGCATCGGAAGGAATGTCCTCAAGTCCCTCGCGATCAAAGCTGGAAGCAAATTCGTCGGTGTTGTCTTCGTTGTCGTGTTCTTGGTCACGTTGGTTTACAAGTAATGTACCAAGTGGAGATAGCATATCAATACTGGGAGCGCCGTCTGCCAAGAGTTGCTCGAAGACATGTCCAGCGCCAGGGATACGCGTGATTGCCTGCTGACGTCCCAAGAGCCAACAAGAATGAAGATTGACCCTTGCAACAGAAGCGTCGCCACGCCAGTCCTTCGGGCTGATGTGATCGAACTTTGAGGTAGTTTCCCCAGCCCGAGCGTCTTTGGTGATACGGGGCAATGTGAGACGGCGAGGGCCAAGGTCCCACTCTGGGTGCTCTGCAAGAATAAGAGCGACCTCTGTTAGACCTGACGCACGGTTGCCAAGCTGTAGGATATCAACGTTCGCATCTGTACCAACAGCCGTCCGAACTAGACCAAAGAATGTTTCCAAGCGATCGGTCCTGTAACGCCACCACAGGGGCGTTAGGTACGATGTGTACCACATGTAAGTCAACGGGATCGGAAAAGCACGAGTCTGTCAAGACTCAGTTCGGTGATGCACAAGTATCGCTCGGTTTCCCTGGAACCGAGGATAATAGTAGAGAGATAGGGCTCAAGCGCAGCCGGCGAGCGAAAATGGAGACTCAAGCGCAAAAGCAAGTCAAAGGTCGTTCGTGAGGCAAAGACGATGTGGTATTACACAAGAAGTCAAGTCTACCGTACAGGCTAGGTAGAGTGTGACTTATATACCGATACAGGATGTTTGTGAGTAACAAAACATATGGCGCGATCGTGAGTCAGGAGTCCTAGAACGTAAACAAAGGGAGAAACCACGTATAGTATGAGGGAATTCCGCGGGGTCATGCGGGCTTCAGAAGTGGTCAGCGGACAATGAGAAGCGTACCACGACCTATCCTATCGCCGAGGCGCAAGGCGCAAGCTGAGAATCAAGAGGTATGAGTCATCGGGTCGTATCGTAATCGTACAGTTAAGTCAGAGGACAGAAATCGTAACATTACCCCCCCGTCAGAATCGAAGTCGCCATGACTTCGACTAGTTGCTAGTATAAGCGTAGTCCTCCTTGGCAGGGATGTTAGCGGGTACAGGAGACGGAGTGCGGGGGCAAGTGTGACGGCGCAAGAACATGAAGCGTCCTCTTTCTCCACAGTCCCAACACATCTTGTACATGGGGCATTTTATCTCTTCGTGCGTGGTGTCGTACCTCAGACACTTCCCGCACCACCGTGGACGAGAGTCCGGGTCTACATGCGCTGGAGTCATAGGGGATAGGCGACGAATGAGACAAGCGTCGAGCCGATGAGCTCGACTCCCGCACCACTGGCACGGCTCCCTGGCCCGTCGTTCCGGGCATTGAGCCACCAGGTGCTCCGTCGACTTGCACTGGAAACACTTGCGCCTACGCCCACCGCTCTCCCCATGGAGGCGGGGCATTTCGCTAGGCCCAGCATCGCGGGGGGCGAGGGGAGTGTATTCTGGCGAGTCTCGGGGGCGCACGGGTTTCGCGTGAAGTTCGGCGTATTTGTCGGCGATGAGGGGGATGGCCCGAGCGTACTGAAGACGCTTCCGGACCGAGGAGAAATCCATATCGAGGTGGAACTGATCCCGCGTCAGTTCCGTCTCGAGGCGTCGGATGTCCGACTGACGGGTGCGGATGGCGTCTCGACGCGTAAGGCATTCGCAGAGACGGGACACCTCGGCATGAAGGCGAGGTTGGCGAAGTTCAACAAGTACTTCGTTGAGGACGATGGCGCGGGGATCATGGGGATGAAACATGTTGATCTGATTGTCTGTGATGTGTTGCGCCATCTGGCCCGTGTACACCTCATTCAGGAATACCTGCGACGCGTAGCAGGGGTGACCCTTGCCCATGGTTCCGACGACCTCCTGGTAGTTGTGGCGATAATAAATATATCGCGCAGTCTGTTTGGCGGTTCCCGTCTCTCCGACTAAGAGGGGGAAGAACGTGGGGAGTGATGGGTCGTTGCGGAAGAAGGGGATGCCAGGGTCCTCATTCTCCTTGTCCTCCTCATCATCTAGGAGGGCAAAGGCAGGGTTGGGTTCGACGACGCGGGTCTGGGGGGTGGGCGTGAACGTGTGATCCATCCCAGCGGGGAATGGCGGTCTGGGGATGTGAGCGGCGAGGACCACGGGAGGCGATAGTGGTGGTGGAGGGGAGAGAGGGATAGTGAGTCCAGGTGGGTATGCGGGTGTGGCGGGAACGTGGACAGTGACTGGCGTATCGACGGAGTAGGCTATGACAAGAGGTGGTGATGATGGTGCAGGGGGTTCAGGAGGACTGACGAGTGGTTCAGTTTCTTCAGTCAACTTAGCGAGAGCGGCAGTGGCAAGAGCCAGGACAGGGAGCGGGGGAGAGTCAGGGATTACAGAGTACGGCGTGCGACCCTCAGGTTCGGAGGGGACACCCAAGTCCTGTGAAGGCTCGGTCAGGTTTTCGAGAATAACCTCGACAGGGCGGCGGGTTTGGACAGTGGAAACAATGGGAGTGGTCGTCATGGTTAAGCAGAGGATAGCGGGGGTGAAGTGATGGTGCGGTCGAGGGGGGTGTACTTTATATCTTTCGTCCAGCCCCTTCGGCGGTAGGATTTAGGCGATAGAAGTCGGCGATGAGATCAGGAGCGTGTCGAACGTTCTCAAGGGGTTCCCACGTGCTGTTGCTTATCGGGAAGCCCTTCCACTGGACAAGGAATTGAAGTTTGCGCCCTCGTCCGTGTGATCGGGATTGCAGGATGCGCTCCACTTCGAACTCTTCTTCTCCATCAATCAGGTCCGGGGGTGGGCGCGTGAAGTTTGCGCCATGCAGCTCCGTCTCCTTATATGGCGTGAGGAGATTCGCATGGAAGACCGGGTGTATCTTCCATGTGTTTGGAAGCTCAAGTTCGTATGAAACGTCCGAAAGGACCCGTTTCACTCGGAACGGGCCATGGCGTTTTGGGGCGAGCTTTGCGGTGGGGTAGAAGGTCCGGAGGTTCGTACCCTCTAACCAGACCATTGCGCCTTCTTGGTAAGGAATGAAGCGCGTCTTGCCCCTTTTTGCCATCAGTTCTTGCGCGTGTTTGATGCAGTCCTGCGCGTGTTGTCGTCTGATGACCATGTCTTCTAAGCGTTGTTCTACGGATGGGGATGCCATTGGTTTTGGTGTCCACATGGTACGTGGTTCCCATCCCATGATGAGCGAGAAGGGCGATTCTTTTGTAGTTGCGTTTGGCCAGGCGTTATGCGCGAATTGGGCGACTGGTAAAGCTTCCACCCAATTGTCCTGCTGCACGTTGCTCCAGTGTCGAAGGTATTGCTCCAACCACTGGTTTGTTCGTTCTGACTGTCCATCGGTTTGAGGGTGGTAAGCGGAAGATATATTCTGGCGGATGCCCAGAACTTTACAGAGATTGGTCATAAAGGTGGAGGTGAAGCAGGGGTCTCGGTCCGTGATGATCTTCCGGGGGATGCCATAGTGAGGGTATACGTGATGGAGGTAAAGGCGTGCCACTCCTTCTGCTGTGATCGACTCGTTACATGGGATAAAGATTGAGGCCTTCGAGCAGTCGTGGTCGGTGATGGTGAGTATGGAGTCGTATCCGTCTGATGGAGGGAGTTTGGTAATAAAGTCCATGGCGACGACCTCAAATGGTTCTGCGTTTGGGTCTGTGGTGATAGGGAATAGGTGTGGTTTCTGACGGTGAGGGTTGATTTTGTTCGCCTGGCATACCGCGCATCCTTTGACATAGTCCTCTACGTCTTTGCGCATGTTGGGCCACCAGTAGTCGCGTCGTAATAATTTGTAAGTGTTTGTGATTCCTGGGTGTCCCATGGCAGGCGTGTCGTGGAAAAAGGTGATTACCCCCCGTTTAAGATTGTTGTCGCCCACGACAACTAAGGCGTCGTTCTTCCACCACAGCCCCCCCACCTTTTTCAGGTTGTGGGGTTCGACCCATCGCAATACGTCCTTTTCGTCGAGGTTTTGCGATATCTGGGTCCAGATGTCCATATCGTGCATAGACATCTCCGTCACCCGAAGGAAGCGTTCCGCAGGGAGGACGATAATGTCATTGTTGTCCTCCTCGTGTGCTGCGTAGTCCGCTCTTCGCGACAAGGCGTCCGCGCGACTATTCCTGACTCCGGAGACGTGCTTCAGGAGGAAGTCGTACTCTGAGAGCTCCAGGAATTCGCGCGCGACTCGTCTACTGATCTTTCTTGGTTCTTTCCAATACTGGAGATTGGCGTGGTCGGTGTGGATGATGATTTTATGGGGGGAGCCGACGAGGTAGGTGCGCCACGCTCGGAGGGCCTTAACCACTGCCAACAATTCCCTATCGTAGATGTTGTAATTGCGTTCTGCTTGACTGAAGGACTCGGAATGGAACGCGACGGGATGCAGCTTCTGATCCGGGCCGAGCTGATTAAGCACGGCTCCGATGGCGACGTTAGACGCATCGACCTCCAATTCAAATGGCTTTGTGAGATCGGGGAATAATAGTGTGGGTTCGCGCTGTATGCTACGCTTGACATTGTCGAATGCGTCTTGTTCTCGTTGTCCCCAGTGCCACGGGGTGTCTTTTCGGGTTAAGTCGTGTAGCGGTTGTGCAAGCGCGGAGAAGCCTCGGATGAACCGCCTGTAAAAGTTACAGAACCCAAGGAATGCCCGTACTTCGCGAAGACTTCTCGGGGCCGGCCATTCTCGGATACCCCGTACTTTAACGGGGTCCATCCGTAAATTTCCATGGCCTATGATTAATCCGAGGTATTCGACTTCCAGTACCTCGAATTCGCACTTTTCTGGTTTGATGTAGAGGTCGTGTTCTTCGCACAAGCGGAGAACCTCGTGTACTATGACGCGATGATGGGGGTAGTCGAGAGGTGTAGCGATGAGGATGTCATCCATGTAGACGATTACTTCGTTTGTGAGGGTGAGAGGTCGGAACGTATCGTCCATCATCGCTTGGAAAGTGGAGGGGGAATTGGTGAGTCCAAAATACATGACGAGGGGTTCGTACAGCCCCTGATTGGTTTTGAAAGCGGCTTTCCACTCGTCTCCTAACTTAATTCGCACGTTATTATATCCCCACTTGACGTCGAGCTTCGTGTATAGGCGTGCGTCGCGTATCCGATCGACGAGTTCTGGGATCAGAGGGAGTGGGTAGTGGTTGCGAATCGTGAGTTCATTTAGTCGTCGATAATCTTGGACGGGACGAAGTTTGCCGTCCTTCTTCTTGATGAAGAAAAAGGGGGATGCATAAGGCGATTTAGACGAACAGATATATCCCTTTGCAAGTTGTTCGTTGAGGAATGTGGTCAGGGCCTCTTGTTCATTCTGTGCGAGTGGGTAGACCTTACAGTCTAGTGAGGCGGGGGCGTTTGGGAGAAGGTCTATGGCATGGTCCCAGGGGCGAGAAGGGGGGAATCGATGGTGACGCTTCTTCGTTGAAGATTTTTCGATGGCGTCGGTACTCCTCCGGGATCATCTCCTCAAACGTCCGCTCCTTCTTTTTCGCTGCTTCCTGCTGCGCCAGCTCGGAAGCCGTGGTAGTTTTCCTCAAAAATGCGATCTGGGGTTCCCGCTCGTCATCCATGAGCTGCTCCCACGCTTCCTCGTCAAGTTCATACGTCTCCAACGCCCGAATGGAGGCTTCCATGGGCGTGGCTTCGTCGGACAAGTGAAGACTCGAGACTACGACCGGCTGGAACTCTTCGTTCAGCGTCGCGTCCCCCCACTTGATCGCAGGCTCAAAGGCCGTGAACCAAGGGTATCCCAGGATCACTTCGTCCCTTCCCAGGTTCATAACCAAGAAGCGAAGTGTCCTCTCTTCTTTTCCTGTTCGTACAGTAAGATCCGTATATTGCGTGATTGCACCGTCCTGATTATGGGTGCCGTCTACATTCCAAATGCGGATAGGGTGGGTTACTTCCCGCGTTCCGATCTGGAGTCGTTTCAAGAGTGAGGAGCATATGAAATTGTCAGTGGCTCCTGAGTCGATGAGGACTTGTCGTTCGGCCGTTGCGTGTGCAGATTTGAATAGTACTGGAATTCGCATGGACCGGTATCTGCTAGTGTACACGTTTAGGTTTAATGCTCTAGCCCAGGCCGCCGGGTTCAAGCGTCGAGAAAATCCTCTCGTCCGAATAACTTCTCCACCATGAGGTCCCGCACCTCCTGAGTTTGTGCCTTCATCGCTGCGATCTGTAGATCCGCCTGCTCTTCATTCGATAGTACGCGACTAGATTGTATGGTGAAAGAAGAGACGGCGGGAGCTGATAAACTTGAACCCGAGGGAGTCGGGGCTGGTGATCGCGGGGACATGGGGGGTGGCGCCATGGCAGACGTAGTGGCAGCCACTCGCACGCCCTTTTGAGGACAGTTACGCGAGATATGTCCTTGCGCTTGGCATCTAAAACATCTTCCCTCCTTCTGAAGGCGGGCTTTGTCGGTATCGGTGAGGGCCACGGAGGCTCTAGCGCGTCCAACGTCCATGGCGTTGGGGTCGCGTGTTCCTTTGAGGGCTTGGACCAACTGTTCTCGGCTTTGGCCGCCCTTCTTTCGCTGGGGTTTTCCTTTGCCGAGGCGGTCCTTAAGAATGAGATATTCAGCCTGTTGCAATCGGGCGGCCGCCTTCCACTGCTCCCAGTTGACAGGGTGCTGGAAGCGGACAGCGTTGACTACTAACTGGTTTGGTAGCCCGTCTTGGAATAACTCCAACGTCGTGGCTTCGTCGGGGTTGTACCCTGCCTTCGTGACGAGGTTCTGGAACGTTGCGACGTAGGTGTCGATATCTCCTCCCTTCATTGTGAGGGTTTGGAGTGCTTTGCGTGCATTGGTTTGTTCGGATGTGTCGGTGTAGGCCTGTACGAACCGGTCTCTGACGGTAGTCCACAAGACTTCGTTTTGTCGGAGGACTCCTGCCGCAATCTGGTCTTCCAACCATTGTGCCTGTTCATCAACCCAGTCGTTTACTAATGGGCCTCGGATGTACGACAGGAAGGTCATGGCTCGCGAGGCCGGGATTGATAGCTGATCGACGGTGGGGTTCATCTCCTTGTAGAGTCGGAACGCTCGCAAGAAAGCCTTGCTTTCGTCTCTGATTCCAGTGAACTCGGGAGGGGGGTTTCCTCCCAGTCGCCCGTTTCCTCCGGGGGCTGGCGCTACTGGTGCTGCTCCTCCTGGCGCGGCGCCACCGCCACCGCCACCGCCACCGCCACCGCCACCGCCACTGCCACCGCCACCGCCACCGCTACCGCTACCAGATGGTACGGGTGCACTACCACTTGGCGGGTTGGGTGCTCCTCCTCCTCCAGCGCCACCGCTGGTGAGAGTCGTACTGGCCGAGGCTTGTTGGGTTTGGGACATCGCGTGTTACGATCACCCGGATCGTTCGACAAGGCTGGGCTAGAGTCTACGCGACTCTACGACGTTTACAGTCCAAGGGACTCTTCCTTGCGCGCGAGCAAGGATCTGGGGAGCCGGGCCGGGCGCTGACTAAGCGCGAGAGCGTCGAGCTTGAGGGACAGGAGACGAGAAGTGGGCTATATTATTAAAAGACTGAGACAAGGTATCTACAACTACTTCATACATCTTTTATACCTTGCATACAGAAGCCCTACATAAGCAGATCGCCACATATTGTGAACAAAGCACGACATCAGTCAGGAATCTTAGAGAAGCTGATGGAACATCAGATAAGCCGATGTCCAGATATAAACCACGTCTGAAACACAGAACAGTAGAACAGAACATCAGATAGGCTGATGCTTTCCGATATAAATCATGGCTGAATTGAGACTAGAAACGCAGAGAGCAAAGAAACCGAGAACCGAGTCGTTGGCGTGGCACGTGATCGTGACACACGCCCCTTTCTTGACTTGTTCGTCCCGAACAATGTCTTTTTGTTAGTCTTCGTGGAGCACGTCGTCCGCGTGATCGAAAGTGCGATCGTACTGATACTCACGCAACTCGGGATCGACAGATTCTTCTATGATGGTCGCGAGAGATGGTCGAGGTCGCGATCGAGGCCGCGGCGGCGGTTCGTGGATTACTTGCTGGAGCCAGACATAAATGCCCATGTTGACGACGTCCTGGTTTTGCCGTGGTTGTCGCGTGCTGCGTGTTGGGTTGGCTGCGGGGCTGGATGACCTGGGTGGAAGGGTGCTGAGCAGAGTCGCGTCTTGGGCCGAGATCGGCTGGGAGCGGGGCTGGGTCTGGGCGGTATCGGGCTGTCTGAAGGGTCGACGGGTGTGGCTTCGCGGACACGAGGCAGTCTTGTGCCCGTATTGTCGGCATCTGAAACATAAGCCTTCGCGTTGGCATTGTTCTCGAAGTGCGGGGGTCAGCGGAGTGATGCGAGGCCCATAGATGGCGCCTCCTATCAGGGTGTTGTCCCGTGGGTGGGCGTGTGGACGTATCGAGCTTCGGGGGCAAGTGACGACTTGGTGCCCTGGCTGTCGACATCTAAAACAGCGTTTCTCCTGGCAGCACCGTTCGCGATTGGCGGGGGTTAGCGGGGCGAGACGTGTTCGTGGTGCGATCCCTGTTGCCTTAGCGCGGGGACCGTCGCGTTGAGGGGTACTGATCGGGATCTGAGGACGTGCGTTTCCGCGGTTTTGACTATGGATCGGGAGGTCTGCAAGCTCGTCGGGGTCGCGCGGCATCTCCAGCGCGTGGCGAGGGAAGATGTCCGTTCTCCTGGGCGACGGGGAGCGATACTGACTACGTGGTGGGTGAGGCGGGGATGAACCTTCCGGGGTCGGTTTGATGAGGTCTGAGGTAAAAGCCGAGTTGGCGAGGGTTTTCACCCCCCTCCTAGGGCTGTTGTCGTCCTCGACAATTGTATGAGGCGGGCAGGGGGCGACAATGACGAGTGGGGCGAGATCCGTGGGCGAAACGGGGGGGAACGGGGAATCCAAGGCAGCGTGCGCAAGGGGCGTGGGTGCGAATACGGTGGATGGGGACACGAGGAAGGCCCCTTCTTTCTCGATTTCGTCGATGAGGAGCAACAACGAGGCAAACCTCGTTGCTCGCGCCTTGTCGACCGGGGCTATTTCGATGCGAGAAGCGAGGGCAGGAGTCAGCGGTGGGGCAACGGTGGGCGGCAGGGGATGTGGAACGGTGCTGGGTGTAGGGGCGAGGAGGGTCTCCTCCTTCGCGACATGCGGTGGCGTAGCGGAGACAACCAGTGGCATTGCCGCTGGTTTGGCTCGCGGAGCGGGGGTCAGTGTTGAGGTGACTAAGGGTAATGACGAGATCTGCGTATCAAGTCGTGCGATCCTCGGGCTGTACGGACGGCGTGGGTTACGGGGTGGACGCGGTGGTGGCCCATCGATCTGGGTTAGCGAATCGAGAGTCGGGGAAGGTGCGGGGGTCGCGGCGGCTACTATCGTGATGGCTCGGGGTTCCTCTGCACGATGGGCAGCTGAGGCTTTTTCTGGTGGCGTCGGGGTCTGAGGTACGGGAGCTTCGTCGATCCAGGCAGCGCAGAACAAGTCGAAGAACTCGTCCCAAACTGACTCATCTACCCATCCGTTGTCGTTTCTGCGACGGATGGTAGGCTTCCATCCGGTGGTCGTGGGGTCTTCTTCGATAAATGTGAGCGCGAGTTCCACTCGCAAATCTGGTCGGGCTACAAGGGGATGACGTCGATTTGCCTTCTCGAGTTGTCCAAATTCGTCAATAAAACGCTGGGCTTGTGCGGGGTCCCCAGAAAACGGCGTTGGGGTTGGTCCGACTAAGAGGTCCATGGCGTCCGAGATTGACATAGCCATGTCTGGGTTGTCTGAGGTAGTCGTCTGAGGTCTGAGAGGTCAAGGGACTAGCCGCGGTACTCGGACTACGCTAGTGGGACTGGTCTCGAAGGTCGTGGGTCGGGGTGTCAAGGTACTCTCGTCGATGTACGAGGTCGTCGGGTTACGGGTCAATGTACCTGGAGATACTTCCGAGATACCTGCTATGTTGCGCAGCAATACACGCAGTGTACAGGTTGACCCTTACCTGTGTAGAGAGCTTAGACGAGGCTTAGAGTGAAGCAGAGGAAGCTCAAGGTGGGGTGGAGAGAGATGTGTATAGGTACTCGCTCCTACAGTAGGATTTATATACTCTATGGTCCACCCATGTCCGTTTGGGGATAAGTGATGAGTAGAGGCGTCCACAATATCGCGTTTTTAGTGTCGCCTAATGTCTAATCACCGGTGGACTCGGAATAATCCCATAAGGGGATTCTGTACGTGTATCGTATGACTAAATACTCCGAATTACGTGTATAGCGTAACTAATCGTACTCCGATTCCTACGTAATGAGCCTTATAGTAAGTATTACGGCTCAACACTCCCCCTTGCTAAGTGCAGCTACTGAGCGCTCTGAGCAAGTGTATAAGGCGAGTTAATACTCAAGCCATGATTAGAAGGGAGTCTTTCCCGGAACTGCAAGAGAGGTTTCGAGACTGAGTCTTCTTCGCCATCCCATTTCAGCTTTATGAACCTTTTGAGTTCATTGGGCCGATTTTTCGGTACAACGACCGGAAATGTTTCGATTCTCTAGAAAGAATCTATGTATGCGGAAGACAAGCGAAGGCATCGCTCGATATACCTTCCATAGTATCCTTAAACAAGGAACTGTGATGGCTCGAAAGGTCTATGAAGACTTTATTTTGGTTCCATGTAGAATTTTCAGGCTTGTTTCGAGACCAAGTATACAGTCTTGAAACTCAGTTGGACGAGTAAAATTCAAGTCCTAACTGACTTCTGAACTTCTCGAACTTAATACGCCCAAGGTTCTTGGTAAACATGTCTGCAGGATTATCTGAACCATCTATAAAGAATAGTTCTATTTTCTTGTCCTTTACTACCTCTCTTATGTAGTGGTAGCGTATATCAATATGCTTGATACGCTTTTCTTGGACAGGATTAGAGGCCATAAAGATGGACCCTTGATTATCACCGCAGAGTGGTATAGGGCTTAGTTTGATGCCAAGCTCAGTAAAGAGCGACTTAATCCAAACTAGTTGTCTGCTAGTGTCTGACAGCGACATATATTCAGCCTCAGTAGAAGACAGCGCGACTGTTTTCTGCGCTCTAGAGTTCCAACTGAATATCCCATTAGCCAGTTTAACCATGTAACCTGTAGTAGATCGCCTATTATCTGGGTTTGAAGCCCAGTCAGAGTCTGCATAGGCAATTAAGCCTCCATTTGATTTTCCATCATACACCAAAGAGTATGAGGAAGTCCCAAGTAAATAGCGGCAGATATACAGCGCTCTGTTCAAATGGTCCTCAGAGGGGTTTGCAGCGAACTGTGACAGTTTAACAACTGCATAGGCGATGTCAGGGCGAGTCCCAAGCATTATGTATAGGAGTGAACCTATAACTTGCTGGTATTTGCTCCTGACGCTTGGGTTGACTGGCGCGTCATTGGGTACTGGCTGGTACCCTTCAGGAAGTGGAGTCGTAGTTGCTTTCGCATCTGTGAGTCCAAAGCGTTGCAGCACCTTTTCTAAGTAAGCGGTTTGATCTAAAAAGATCTTTCCATGTTTCCGCTGAATGCGCATACGCAAGAATTCCTTTGCGTCGCCTAAGTCACGACATTCCCAAGCCTTCATGAACCTATTCTTAAGCTCATTTAAAAGGGCTTTGTCCGATCCCATAAAGATCACATCATCAACATAGACAATGATCACTACAAGGGCGCCACTCTTACCTCTATGGGTAAAGAGTCCCGAGTCAGATAGTAGCCTTTTACAGCCCATCGCAGCCATGGACTTATCCAGCGCTTTCCACCATGCTAAAGCAGCTTGTTTAAGCCCATAAATGGCGCGTTTAAGTCGCAGTACTTTATTTTCCTGCCCTTTGGCTTTGAAGCCCTCAGGTTGTTCCATGTATAGCTCTTCATCGAGCTCTCCATATAGGAAGGCAGTTTTGACGTCTAGTCCAGTGATGTGCCAATCCTCTAGCGCTGCAAGCGCGAGCATCATCCGGACAGTTTCAAAGCGCACTACTGGTGAGAAGATTTCGTCATAGTCAACGCCTTCAACCTGAGAAAAGCCTTTGGCAACAAGCCGGGCTTTCTTGCGACCATCAGTCTTTTGATCAAAGACCCATCTGTTTTTTATGATCTTCCTCCCTTTAGGAGGGTTCACAAGCTCAAAGACATTACGTCTGCGAAGTGCCTCAAGTTCCTCGCGACAAGCAGTCTTCCATTCCTTTTGTTGCGCTGCAGGCATGCGCATTATATCCTTATAGGTCCACTCCCGTATATTGGAAGTGTCTAGTGGTTCCAGATCATTAGATGGAACTGCTTTGGCAAGCAGATGATCTAGGAATTTTACTCCCCCTTCCTGAGCAAGGCGTGACAATAAATCATCTACTTCATCCTCTGAGGGTTCTGGCGGAGCTTCACTCTCAGCAGGTGGAGGGTCAGGGTTTGTCTCAGGAAATCCTCCTGGAATCTGCCTTTGCCCTGGCGTACTATCAGTCCCGGAGCGACCAGGCTGTGTTCCAACCATTTCTTTCCACTTGCTACTCCGCTCAACGTCTTTTGTTATTTGTGAGGGGTGCCTGTCTTCCCCATAGACGTTGTCAGGACGAGTAGGTACTTTCCTCAAGCGCGCAGACCGTCGTGGTAGTGCTGGTTCTGGCGCAGGAGGCGGAGGTGGTTGCGCTTCTGGCTCCTCTGGTGCCACTGAACCGCCGTCGCGGTCTGGCGCATCCTCCCTATTCTGCCTCTGTTTAGGGGGACGATGAGTAGGCATATCATCGTCAAAACCACTTGGAATGGGCTGTGTAGGTGACTGGTCATCCTCCATAGGAGGTTGATCGTCTACTGGCTCATTGACGCGGGTTGTACCCCGCACCCTTTGCGTCTCACACTTAGGGTAAACAGTCTCATCAAATAAAGCAGTAGTGCTGGTGAACACCGTGTTATTGCTGATCCGCATGAATCTATATGCCTTTATGCCCTCAGTATGACCAATATATATCATTTGTTCACTCTTTGGGTCAAGTTTGTTTGATCTGCGATCTTCTGGTATGTGCACATATGCGCCACATCCAAACACTCGTAAGTGCGAAATACTAGGTGCTTCACCATGCAAGCTCATATAGGGTGTCTGCCAATTAAGGCGACTTATTGGAGTCCTATTGTAGCAATGTACTGCATGTAGGACCGCGAATTCCCACCAGGATTGAGGGAGACAGGCTTCAAGGCGCATAGCCTGAGCCTTATCCATACAAGTACGCATAAAGCGTTCAGCGCGACCATTCTGTTGGGGGGTATGCGGTGCACTTTGTAGGATAGTAATACCCATATCTTTCAGTACCCTAGTAAACTCATCAGACTTGTATTCTCCTCCAGCGTCAGACATCCACTGTTTAATAGTGGTGTTGTACTGATTTTTGACCATGGCAACAAACTGCCTTAATGCATTAATGGCCTGTGCTTTAGTGCGTAGAAGCACGACCCACGCATAGGAGGAAAAGTCATCAAAGAAACTAATAAAGTATTTGTATTTGTGGTACGAGTCAACTGGGAAGCTCTTAAGATCAGAATGAATCTTTTCAAAGGGCTTCTTTGCACGCGTATCAGAGGGTTTATGCGATGAAGCAGGCATTTTCCCCTGAGCGCAACCAGGACATATGGGTGTCTCTGAAGGATATTTAAGGTCCTTAGGGAATCCCTTAGTGTGATCCTTGGCACGACGTAGTACTTCCTTCGAAGGGTGTCCTAAACGTCTATGCCAGATGTCATAGTCAGCAGTATAGATGGTACTATGGGCTACATGTACGTCTTTAACATGCGTGACTTCAGCATCAAGCCAGTAGAGTGTGTGACCGTCTGCTAGGGGTTTTGTTTGTATTATAGGCGTAGTACTGCCTCTAGAAAATAGAGATATATGCTGCGAATCCCCTTGAACGCGCAATCCCTGTTGAAGGAACTCCCCCATAGACAATAGCTTAGTTGTCATCTGTGGTATGTGAAGAACGGGGTATATGCGTGTAATACGCTCTGTTTTAACACCCTTATGTTCTACAGTATGCTTCAGTAAGACTGAGCCTTGGCCTTGTACATAAAGAGCATGGGCTGCAGTCTTTACCATAGGCTTTTGCGATAGGGGGGTATAACTTATAAAGTCCAGTTTATTGTTGGTAAAATGTGCCGACGCACCAGAGTCAAGTAACCAAATAGGTTCCTGCTCTGTTTGACTTCGCTTTCCCTTACATTTCGAGCAAAAAACATAATCCAGACCATGAGCGCATTGATTCGCGCTATTGACAACTTTATTTACAAGCGCACTGTAACTACAATTTCTAGAAGCGCCAATCGGCACCTTCTCCAGTAGCGCTGCAGAGTGGTCAGATTTGCCAATAGGAGGAGGGAAAGTTACTAACCCATCCTCATAGGGAGTGAAGTCATCTTGTCCAACTGCGCTAGCGAGGTCATTATAATCGTCCTCATCTGCGCTACCCCAATCCAGAGAAATGTCCGGAGAGGGGGCACGGATTTTCTCCTTTTGATGGAAGCCTTCCCACATCTTGGTTATTTCAACCGCAGTAGGACTGTCTGGGCATTCCTCAATAGGCTCAACCGTGCGGATGGGCTCCTTGCCCTTGTCTTTACGTGCCTCTTGCTCAGAAGGCGAGACTAAAGGGGTCAAGGTTAGTTCAGGAGTGTCTGGAGGCGAATTAAAGGGCGCACTGCAGCCTGTAGGGAGGTCCTCATCCTCATCTGACATTTCCCAATCTTCCGCGAAGGTGTTCGGGTTCTTGGTCCACGGGGAATCCGCGACCATTTGTCCAAGACGCTGCTCAAGCGTCTTCACCGTCTGTACTGTACCAGGAGTTTCTAAGGCCTGGGTAACGTCCAGAGCCTTGTTAAAGGACTTATAGTGTCCTGGTACACGCTTCTTCGCAGGAGGGGCGGAGGAAATGCGCTGCTCGAGCCCAGAAGGCGAGATATGCGCGATAGTAGTAGAGGTGGGCGCTGGGAGCGCCGCAACATCGGCAATGTGAGTATGTCCTTGCGTGTGTTGCTTTTTGAACTTCTTGCCGGCGCGTTTACTACGCTGGCGGTGGTTCCCTCCCTGTTGCTGTTGCTGCTGCTGCTGCGGTTGATTACCGCGCTGCCTGTTCTGCTGGCCTGAAGAGCCTTGCTGCTGCTGCTGGAAGTCGGGGTCGTTACGCTTGCGCTTGACCGCTGACAACTTGTTGGCCGACTCCCTATTGGAAGGTTGGCCTTTGGAACGCTCGATTTCCCACTGGTTGACCGCCGCAGTACGGATGTCGGTCAGAGTAAGATGCTTTGCCGAAGTGCCCGACATAAGGATAGGGACAAGGGATGACTCCCATTTGGCTGGTAGTTTCGAAAGAAGCATCATGGCCTGAAGGCCGTCGGGTACTTTCGCAGAATTAGCGGCAAGGTGATCGTAAATGGTAGCCAGTTCATCGATCTGGGGGCCAGGGTGCTTGGCGTATTCCAGACGGAAAGTCATGGCACGCTTGAAGTCCTGGTAGATGTTAGCAGCACTAACGCCCCCGTACTGGGACTTGAGATGTTCCCAAACAGTGCGAGCAGTAGCATATTTTTCAACCTGGCGTTGAATAGCCGGTGAAAGGCGCAGCACGATCGAACCCAAGGCACGATCATCATCAGTAGCCCAAGCATTGTACGCCTCAATCTCCGCAGGAGAGGGAGCGTCTTTATCCTTGTAAGCGGGATAGGTGCGTCTCCCAGACACTATATCCCACAGCGCAGAAGACTTCAAGAAAGCCTCCATTTGCTTAGCCCAAATCTGATAGTTGTTACCGTCAAGGACGGGGACAAGAGTAGTAAGAGTCGACATTGTTGATAGGTTTCTGTGTAGAGAATAGTCAGCACCGTATGCGACTAATACAGAAAAATAAACCGGCATAGTCTCCCCCTACAAGGAGACTAATGTCTGCCATTAAAGGCGACATACTAGCATAGTCTCCCCATAGTAGGAGAGACTAGTGTCTGCCAATGAAGGCGACAACCCCACTACAGGTACCAAAAGGTAACCCGCCGTCGTTGCAGCCAATGAAGGCGCAAAGCGACTTATGGCAGGGCCCATAACCTGTTGCGCAGCAATACACGCAGTGTACAGGTTGACCCTTACCTGTGTAGAGAGCTTAGACGAGGCTTAGAGTGAAGCAGAGGAAGCTCAAGGTGGGGTGGAGAGAGATGTGTATAGGTACTCGCTCCTACAGTAGGATTTATATACTCTATGGTCCACCCATGTCCGTTTGGGGATAAGTGATGAGTAGAGGCGTCCACAATATCGCGTTTTTAGTGTCGCCTAATGTCTAATCACCGGTGGACTCGGAATAATCCCATAAGGGGATTCTGTACGTGTATCGTATGACTAAATACTCCGAATTACGTGTATAGCGTAACTAATCGTACTCCGATTCCTACGTAATGAGCCTTATAGTAAGTATTACGGCTCAACATGCTACACGCAGGGCTTCCTGTTTCTGATGCCTGTGCGGCCTCGATGGTCTGTGCTGTGTCGATGTGCGTAGGGCTGTTCCGTGCTCTGATTTCGCGATGCTGCGCGATCGTTGTCTGCGGTGTGTCTTTGTTCCTTCGTTTAACGAGTCCCTGAGACTCTCCTTCGATCGCAAGCGAAAGGACCGGCGCGCTGGGTTTGGTGTTTAATGTGTTCCTCTCGCGGTGCTACGCAACTACACGAGACGCTTCGGAGTTTCGGGCTCCGGACAACTCACAGGAGTGTCTGGCTCCTGGACGATGAGAGGTGGGGCTGGTACCCACTTCAACGGGACTGGTACGGGACTTCCTTGCGACGCTGCGCAAGGTGACGGGACTAGAACGGGACTACCTCGCGGCACTGCGCGGGGTGAACTGGACGAGAGACTTCCTCGCGACGCTGCGCGAGGAGACGGTGACAGTGACAACGGTGGCGGGACTATACACCCGTGGGAGGAGATGGTCTCAGTCTTATGTTACGATCACCCGGATCGTTCGACAAGGCTGGGCTAGAGTCTACGCGACTCTACGACGTTTACAGTCCAAGGGACTCTTCCTTGTGCGCGAGCAAGGATCTGGGGAGCCGGGCCGGGCGCTGACTAAGCGCGAGAGCGTCGAGCTTGAGGGACAGGAGACGAGAAGTGGGCTATATTATTAAAAGACTGAGACAAGGTATCTACAACTACTTCATACATCTTTTATACCTTGCATACAGAAGCCCTACATAAGCAGATCGCCACATATTGTGAACAAAGCACGACATCAGTCAGGAATCTTAGAGAAGCTGATGGAACATCAGATAAGCCGATGTCCAGATATAAACCACGTCTGAAACACAGAACAGTAGAACAGAACATCAGATAGGCTGATGCTTTCCGATATAAATCATGGCTGAATTGAGACTAGAAACGCAGAGAGCAAAGAAACCGAGAACCGAGTCGTTGGCGTGGCACGTGATCGTGACATCGCGTGAGTCTGGAAATGTGTCGTTGGGTTGGGTAGGTCTGTTGTAGGTACAGGGACACTAGGTGATGGGGAATCGTCATCGACGGCAATGCCAGAAGTGGTGTGAGTCGTGAGGGGTCCAACTCTGAGTGCCTGAGGTACTATACTGATAGTGTACCACTGGCCCTTCTTTGCGGAGTAATCAATGTATGCCCACTGTCGTAGTTCTTCGAGATAGTGAACCTGTCGGTATTTCTGGGTGTTAGGGTGGAAGAGGAAGTATCCCTCCACTCCTTCATGCTCCTTCCAAACGACGGCTCCTTTGACTTTATCAGAAAGCTCGTCGTCACTGTATCTGTCAATGTATTCTGCTTGAAACTGGGATCTGGCGCGACTGTGAAGATTCGCCACTGTGAGAGACTTGACTTAATGTAACGCCACCACAGGGGCGTTAGGTACGACGTGTACCACGTGTAAGTCAACAGGATCGGAAAAGCGCGAGTCTGTCAAGACTCAGTTCGGTGATGCACAAGTATCACTCGGTTTCCCTGGAACCGAGGATAATAGTAGAGAGATAGGGCTCAAGCGCAACCGGCGAGCGAAAATGGAGACTCAAGCGCAAAAGCGAGTCAAAGGTCGTTCGTGAGGCAAAGACGATGTGGTATTACACAAGAAGTCAAGTCTACTGTACAGGCTAGGTAGAGCGTGACTTATATACCGATACAGGATGTTTGTGAGTAACAAACATATGGCGCGATCGTGAGTCAGGAGTCCTAGAACGTAAACAAAGGGAGAAACCACGTATAGTATGAGGGAATTCCGCGGGGTCATGCGGGCTTCAGAAGTGGTCAGCGGACAATGAGAAGCGTACCACGACCTATCCTATCGCCGAGGCGCAAGGCGCAAGCTGAGAATCAAGAGGTACGAGTCATCGGGTCGTATCGTAATCGTACAGTTAAGTCAGAGGACAGAAATCGTAACAGGTCCCCAGAAGGATGGGGTAGAAATTGCCATGTGGATTGTCAACTTTGGCCTTGGCGATGCAGTAGAACACGTTCTTGACCATAATCATGATATCTACATAAGATTGAGTCAGCATGAATTGTGTGCGAGCAAGACAGTCCCTGTAGAGGAAAAAAGCCATGTGCGCAGCCACACTCAAGTGAATCAACTGCTCGTCGAGATCGAGGTCAACGCAGACATAGGGCATCATTAGATGGTGCGCAAATTGTCCGTATACGTTAAGAGCCTCGCGCGCATGAGCGAAAGAGGGGCTAGAACCAGCTGGTGGGGGAGGAAGCGACCATACTTCCTTCAGGAGAGAATATGCGAGGATGACGTCCTGCTTGTCGTTGGATTGAGGAGAGACCACAGTCGATGCGAGGGGACGCCATGTGACTTGAGGTGTATCCGAAGTATGGTGGGAGTGACACAAAACCCTTGAATTAAAACGCCCTTCTGGCGCATGAGGAGGTTCCTTTGACGCTTGAAAACATGTTTGAAATCCTTGTCGGCTGTGAGATCATCTGGACCGACCAGGTGGTTCATGAGCCTCAGCGAGGAGAGTTGCGCATAGATTGGCGAGCTTGCAGATAGCTGGGAACTCATCGTCAGTATTACAAATGTGTCTCCACGCTTTGCTTCTCCATCGGATGCAACACAGACAGTGCGATAAGTGCAGTTCTTTCGCACTTTGACTTTGTTGGCCGCCTCAAGAACCACTTGCAGGACACGCGCATGGTGCGGGCCTGTTTCTCTCTTGCAAGTACCTGAAAACATGATTGGCCGAACAGAATATTCACGGGGGACTTCAGAGAGCACGCCAATTCCTGCGACAGTGGCCTCGCTGGCAAGATGGACCATGTTATCGCTAATCGCGTCGCAGAGGATATTGAGCTCTCTTTCAGAGGTGAACTCAAGGGGAATCTCGTGGCCATGTTCACGACATATCCCCAGGAATTTGTTGGTGGAGTCGTCCCAGCGAACACGTTGTTCGATAGCGAGCTCATCAAACATTATGACCTGGTGTACAACTTGAAGTCTGCCAGAGCTTGTGCCAGAGTCCAAAGCAGGGTCCAAAGCGTCGGCGACACCAGCTACACTAGAGTGACACGACACAATATTTCTCTTGACCTCGGCAACTGTTGGCGCAGATGGAGAGACGATAAGGGATTGCAGAACTGTATTGCGCCGTATTGTGGTGACGCTTGGCAAAGACAAGGAGCGATGGGCAAACTCTGCAACACGTGCTCCACCCAATCGGAGCATCACAATTGAGCGCATGAGGTCTTCGTTCGAGTAACCTTTTGGCTGGTAAAGTTTCTCCGCCGCACGTTCATATTGCTGGATTAGTGTTGCGGCAGCTCGGAGCTGGTGTTTTTCTATCTTGTGAAATAAAATTCGGAAAAATATGGAAATATTTGGGGAGGTCGACCTTCTCAAAAGCCGAGGGGTCCTCTGCCAACTCTAAGCGATCTGATCAAAATTTCCTGACTTATTTGACATTAGCTGAGAGGCATCAGCTAATACCCTTCAGCTAATGTCAAATAAATCAACAATGGCTAATCAAATTGCTTAGAGTTGGCAGAGGACCCCTCGGCTTTTGAGCAAAGCCAGCTCCTCAAATATTTTCAGATTTTTCCTAATTTTATTCCAAAAGTTAGAAAATGCCAGCTCCGAGCTGCCGCAACACTATGCTGGATCAAAGTCTTGATCCCGGCTTTATGCTTCAGTCCTGCTTGTACCAGAGATGCGACTCGATCGACTCTCCCACTTGCGATAGCCATTATCCATTGTTTGTGGTCGTCGAGGGCAGTGGCTTTCCCCAACAACCTTCGGCTTGCGTTCAACTTTGTCAACCGTAACTGTCGCACTTGTTCAGTTTTGCGCCGAGCAACTTCAACAAGACCACCAATTCCGTGGTAGATGAGCGGAGTGTTCTCGTGGACCCCGTGTCGGATTCGGTCCATGATGCTGATGTAGAGGGTACGGAGGTGAGCGCTTGACAGTCGTTGCAGGCATTTCCATTGCTGATTGAGGGTCTGTGACATAGATTTGATTGTATATAAATTTGTCTCGGGTCGAGCGGTAGTCCCCAAGGTAAGTCACGTTCGCTGTGTATACCAAAGGGATAGGATATGTGATGGTTTTTTCCATGGGGAAACTGGACCAGAATGCCTTCGCAACAAGCCCCACGATGACCTTCAACACTTGCTCCGATCCTCAACCCGCTCAGGCTCTCAGGCTGTGTCGTCCGATCCATGCCATCAGCACATATATCAAAGGCACGCCTGGTGACATTGGGACGAGCATCAATGCCAGCTTCGGTTGCCCTGTCAGGGATGTGATCGAGCACGATTGGTGACTCAACTGTTCCACTCGCGATGGCAAGCGCAGGCATGAGCACGCTGTCAGTTTTGCGTACACTGGCAGTGACCTTTTTGGTAGTGACAGTTCCAGCAGAAATGGACTGGTGGGCAGGGATGGGGACGGGCGCATATCTAGTACATGCCGGTGAGCTCCTACTTCTGCTCACATGCTCTTCACTTACTGATTATCTATCTCACGTATCAGCCCATTAACCTTCGTCTCAATCATCACGCCTTCGAGACCACATTGCAAGACGAAATACTTCAAGAATTGGATGAAACCATCCAAGCCATGTGCGCCACGGTTCAGCATTTCTTTCGTATTCTCTTGCATCTCTGACTCTCCCCATCCAAACGCAGTCTTCAACATTGAGTTTAGGACCATCCAGTCGTCCTCAGAGTCTACCTCCGGGCCTTGCTCCAGGCTAGCAACACAAGAGTGAGGATCAGCTGAGAAGATGCTGAGCCGGTGTTCTGAGGTTGCAAGAGGTACGCTGTTGGGAATCCGTGTTAGGGCAGCTTCGAGTTTGTTCAGAAGTTCAATCCCCTTTTGGCAGGTCTTCCTTTGGGGTTTCCCAGCACTTGTGGATGGAGGCGTTGCAAGAGGTACTCTTGCGTGTGTTTCGAGGTCGACTTCTAGGTTGTCGCCAAGTCCACTGAAGCTTGTTTTGTCTGTGTGGATTAGCGGCAGTGCGACTACTGTCTGTGGAACCAATGGTACACGGGGCTTGAAGAAGGTGCGAAGGTCATGATTAGGCTGGTCAGGTTTGGGGGGTCTTTCAGGGGCCCTTTTCGGCCCCTTACTTTTGCTGCTTTGTGCCCCTTGTTGTTTCCTCTGGCATGCCTTCGACGTGCGGTGGATGGCAAGGTTCTTCTTTCCACCAAAACCAACACAGACTCCTTCATTACAGTCTGGGCAGACGAGCACGCTGGTCGCATGGAATTTAATTCCACTGCTGTTTGTGATTAGATTAGTCGAGCGCGTTTTGTATCCCTTACTCAAGCCCTTACTTTTCATTTTCTTCCTTGTTTTCTTGGTTCAATTCAGACATTGAGAGTGTGTCAAGCAAGGCGTCAAAAAACTGGTATTGAATATCTTTCTAAACTAAGCCATTTCCCTGATGCATTGAGGATTGAGGATCATTTGAGGAGGTTTTGCTCGGCGCCACAAGGCAGATCACTTCCTAATTAGGAAGGTCGGAATTTTTCGTTCAGCCACTGGGCCCCCCCTCCCCCCCCCACGCACGGTTTGGGATTCCGGTCCTGCCACCCCCTTGATAAGTGAATCCCATCCTATCGCCGAGGTGTAAGGTGCGAGATAAGAGTCAGAAGGTGCAAGCTATCAGATCATATCATAATTGTACAATCGAGTCAGCGAGTAAAATCGTAACATTACCCCCCGTCAGAATCGAAGTCGCCTCGGCTTCGACTAGTCACTAGTATAAGCATAGTCTTCCTCGGCGGGGATGTTTGCGGGTACAGGAGAGGGGGTGCGGGGGCAGGTGTGTCGGCATAAAAACATGAAGCGTCCTCTCTCTCCACAGTCCCAACACATCTCATACTGAGAACATTTAATCTCCTCGTGCGTGGCGTCATACCTCAGACACTTCCCGCACCACCGAGGGCGAGAATCTGGGTCCACGTTTGCGGGCGTCATGGGAGAGAGCTGCCGGATGAGACAAATGTTGAGCCTGTGGGCCCGACTCCCGCACCATTGGCATGGCTCCCTCCCCCGTTGTTCCGGACACTGAGCCACCAAGTGTTCCGTCGACTTGCACTGGAAACACTTATGCTTGCGCCCACCACCCTCCCCGTGGAGGTGAGGCATCTCGCTAGGTCCAGCACTGCGAAGAGCAAGAGGAATGGGCTCTGGCAAGCCTCGGGGGCGCACGGGCTTCGCATGAAGCTCGGCGTACTTGTTGGCAATGAGAGGGATAGCCCAAGCATATTGGAGACACTTCTGGACCGACAAGAAATCCATGTCCAAATGAAACTGATCCCACGTCAATTCTGTCTCCAGGCGCCAGATGTCTGATTGGCGGGTGCATATAGCGTCTCGTCACGTGAGGCACTCGTGGAGACAGGAAATATCAGCGTGGAGGTGGGGTTGGTGGAGCTCCACCAGTACTTCATTAAGGACGATGGCACGGGGGTCGTGGGGGTGGAACATATTCAGCTGATTGTCAGTGATATGCTGCGCAAGTTGGCCAGTGTAGACTTTGTTTAGAAAGACCTGTGACGCGTAACAGGGATGGCCCTTGCCCATAGTCCCGACGACCTCCTGGTAGTTGTGGCGATAATAGATGTATCGCGCGGTTTGTTTGATGGTCCCCGTCTCCCCAACCAAGAGAGGGAAGAATGTGGGAAGGGCTGGGTCGTTGAGGAAGAATGGGATGCCGGGGTCGCTGTTCTCCTTGTCCTCCTCATCATTGAGGAGGGCTAAGGCGGGGTCAGGTGCAACGACGCGCGTCTGAGGGATCGGCATGAAAGTGTGATCCATTCCAGCAGGGAATGGTGGAATTGGGATATGGGCAGCGAGGACGGCAGGTGGTGAGAGTGGTGGTGGTGGAGTGAGGGGGGGCAGCGGTCTCAGGTGGGTAGGTGGGCATTTCGGGACATGGACAGTAACTGGCGTGTCGACTGAGAAGGGAATGACGAGAGTCGGGGGAGGTTCGGTTGCCTCAGTGGGTTCTTTTACTAGTGAGGCTAGGGCGGAAACAGCAAGCACGAGGACGGGAGGAGGGGGAGAGTCAGGGATCACAGAGTACGGCGTACGACCCTCTGGTTCGGAGGGGACACCCATGTCCTGCGAAGGAACGGTCAGATTTTCGAGAATAATCTCGACGGGGCGACGGGTTTGAATGGTAGAGATAATGGGAGTAGTAGTCATGGTAGGGCTGACGAGGGGAATGGGGCGAGTGTGGTGTCGATGGGACGTGTTTTATATCTTTCGTCCAGCCCCTTCGGCGGTAGGATTTAGGCGATAGAAGTCAGTAATGAGATCTGGCACGTGTCGAACATTCTCAAGAGGTTCCCACGTGCTATCGCTTATCGGAAGCCCTTCCACTGGACAAGGAATTGAAGTTTGCGCCCTCGCCCATGTGATCGGGATTGTAGAATGCGCTCCACTTCGAACTCTTCCTCTCCATCAATCAGATCTGGGGGTGGGCGCGTGAAGTTTACGCCGTGTAGTTCCGTCTCCTTATATGGTGTAAGGAGATTCGCATGGAAGACCGGGTGTATCTTCCATGTATTCAGGAGTTCTAACTCGTATGAGACGTCTGATAAGACCTTCTTGACGCAGAACGGTCCGTATCGTTTGGGTGCAAGCTTTGTGGTTGGATAGAAGGTACGGAGGTTCGTTCCTTCGAGTCAGACTTGGGCTCCCTCTTGGTAAGGAATGAAGCGCGTCTTGCCCCTTTTTGCCATCAGTTCTTGTGCATGCTTGATGCAGTCCTGCACGTGCTGTCATCTGATGACCATATCTTCTAGATGCTGCTCCACTGATGGGGATGTCATTGGTTTTGGTGTCCACATGGTACGTGGTTCCCATCCCATGATGAGCAAGAAAGGGGTTTCTTTTGTCGTCGCATTAGGCCAGGCATTGTGGGCGAATTGCGCCACTGGTAATGCTTCGGCCCAGTTGTCTTGTTGTACGTTGCTCCAGTGTCGCAGGTACTGTTCCAACCACTGGTTTGTACGTTCGGATTGTCCATCAATCTGTGGATGGTATGTGGACGATATGTTTTGACAAATTCCGAGGACTTTGCAAAGGTTGGTCATGAATGCGGATGTAAACCGGGGGTCTCGGTCCGTGATGATCTTTTGGGGATGCCGTAGTGAGGGTATACGTGATGGAGATAGAGGCGCACCACTCCTTCTGCCGTGATCGACTCATTGCATGGGATGAAGATTGAAGCCTTTGAGCAATCGTGATCCATGATGGTGAGTATGGAGTCATACCCATCTGATGGAGGAAGTTTAGTGATGAAGTCCATGGTGACGACTTCAAATGGTTCGGCATTCGGGTCTGTGGTAATGGGGAATAGATGTGGTTTTTGACGGTGAGGGTTGGTCTTGTTCGCCTGGCATGTCGCGCATCCTTTGACATAGTCCTCTACGTCTTTGCGCATGTTGGGCCACCAGTAGTCGTGTCGTAGTAACTCGTAAGTGTTTGCGATTCCCGGGTGTCCCATGGCAGGTGTATCGTGGAAAAAGGTAATTACCCCCTGTTTAAGGTCGTTGTCGCCCACGACAACTAATGCGTCGTTCTTCCACCACAGCCCCCCCACCTTTTTCAGGTTATGGGGCTCGACCCATCGCAACACTTCCTTTTTGTCAAGGTTTTGCGATATTTGGGTCCAAATGTCCATATCATGCATGGACATTTCCGTCGCTCAGAGAAATCGCTCCTTGGGGAGGACAACAATGACATTGTTGTCCTCTTCGTGGGTAGCGTAGTCTGCTCTCTGCGATAAGGCATCCGTGCGACTGTTCCTAACTCCGGAGACGTGTTTTAAAAGGAAGTCGTACTCCGAAAGTTCTAAGACTCGTGCGCAACTTGTCTACTGATCTTTCTGGGCTCCTTCCAGTACTGGAGGTTGGCGTGGTTGGTATGGATAATAATCTTATGGGGGGAACCAACTAGGTATGTGCGCCATATTCGTAGAGCCTTAACAACTGCCAGTAGTTCTCTATTGTAGATGTCGTAGTTGCGTTCCGCCTGACTGAAGGACTCAGAATGGAACGCGACGGGGTGTAGTTTCTGATCCGGACCGAGTTGATTAAGCACGGCTCCGATGGCGACGTTTGATGCATCGACCTCCAATTCAAATGGTTTTGAGAGGTCGGGGAATAACAATGTAGGTTCGCGCTCAATGCTGCGTTTGACGTTGTTGAATGCATCTTGTTCACGTTGTCCCCAGTGCCATGGGGTGTCTTTACGGGTTAAGTCATGCAGTGGTCATGCGAGTGCGGAAAAGCCTCAGATGAATCGCCGGTAGAAGTTACAGAATCCGAGGAACGCTCGTACTTCGCGAAGACTTCTCAGAGCTGGCCATTCTCGGATGCCTCGTACTTTTACAGGGTCCATCTGCAGATTTCCGTGGCCTATAATCAGTCCGAGATATTTGACTTCGAGCACCTTGAATTCGCATTTTCTGGTTTAATATAAAGGTCGTGTTCTTCGCACAAGTGGAGAACCTCATGCACTACAGCACAATGATGAGGGTAGTCGAGGGGCGTGGCAATTAAGATGTCGTCCATGTAGACGATTACTTTGTTTGTGAGGGTGAGGGGTCGGAACGTGTCGTCCATCATCGCTTAGAATGTGGAGGGGGAATTGGTGAGCCCGAAATACATGATGAGGGTTCATACAGCCCTGATTGGTTTTTAAAGGTTGCTTTCCACCCGTCTCCTAGTTTAACCCACACATTGTTATACCCCCATTTAACGTCGAGCTTTGTGTACAGGCGCGCGTCACATATCCGGTCCGATGAGTTCTGGGATTAGAGGGAGCGGGTAATGGTTCCGGACCGTGAGTTCATTCAGTCGCCTATAGTCTTGAACGGGGCGGAGTTTTCTGTCCTTCTTCTTGATGAAGAAAAAAGGGGATGCATAGGGCGACTTAGATGGGCGGATGTATCCCTTTGCGAGTTGTTCACTGAGGAAAGTTGTCAAAGCTTCTTGTTCGTTTTGCGCGAGTGGGTAGACCTTACAGTCTAGTGAGGCGGGGGCGTTGGGGAGGAGGTCTATGGCGTGATCCCAGGGGCGAGAAGGGGGGAATCAATGGGACACTTCCTTGTCAAAGATTTTGCGATGACGTCTGTATTCTTCTGGGATCATCTCTTCGAACGTATGCTCCTTTCTCTTCACCACCTCTTGTTGTGCTAACTCAGAGGCAGTTGTGGTCTTTCGCAGAAACGAGATATGGGGCTCCCACTCGTCATCCATGAGTTGTTCCCATGCTTCTTCGTCGAGTTCATATGTCTCCAACGCCCGAATAGAGGCTTCTAGGGGCGTGGTTTCGTCTGACAAATGAAGGCTTGAGACTATGACTGGCTGGAACTCCTCGTTCAGCGTCGCGTCTCCCCACTTGATCATGGGCTCGAAGGCCGTAAACCAAGGGTATCCTAGGATCACTTCATCCCTTCCCAGGTTCGTGACCAAGAAGCGAAGTGTCCTTGTCATGGACGCGTATCATTTTTATCTTATTCTTTTTGCGTATTTATACGCATTTATCTAAGGAAGATATAAAGGGCCAAAGTACTGATACAAGTCACACGGGCTGCCACCCATGTGCACGTGATTGTGGGACAAGAGTCCCTTATATGTTTACTTAGTTCTGATTGGATGGAAGGAGATGGAAGACTCCAGAAGGATCTAGAACATACATACGTCATGATTAGTAGTATACGCTTACTCGCTGTATTAGGTTTTACTCAGCAAGTGGAGCCGCTCGTAAGCGCGATGACATGTGCATCAGTCAGCACAATAAGATGCGCTATTAATAGACACGACGCGTCAGCTCCTGAGTCAAGGAGTCTTACTGTACACTTAGTAATAGTGTTTAGACTCAGTTCAAGCTCAGCCATAGTAGTGTATATAAACCCTCATGTAGCGTCCTGAGTGGAACCAACTTGTCCTCTTGGTTCTCCACTCAGGTGCGTATTCCCATGTACTCTCCACACTCCATCAATCTAACTTGTCCTCTTGGTTCTCCACTCAGTGTGCCGCCGTGTGACCTTGTGATTAAAAGCTTGTATAAAGCCTTACACGTTTCACGCTCTCCACGTCGACTGCACATCTAGCGCGTGACTTGTCTCCGCGTTAAGTTGGGTGTGTTACCGGTTCAGTTCACTTCCACCTTCGCCTTGCTTAACGTAGCGCGGCAGTCGCACCGCTACAGTCCTTTCTTCCTTTCCCATTCACACGGTAAGGTCCGTGTAGTGCGTAATGGCGCCATCCTGGTTGTGGGTGCCATCCACATTCCAAATGCGGATGGGGTGAGTCACCTCCCGTGTTCTGATCTGGAGTCGTTTCAGAAGTGAGGAGCATATGAAATTGTCGGTGGCTCCGGAGTCAATGAGGACTTGTCGTTCAGCCGTTGCGTGTGCAGATTTGAATAAAACTGGGATTTGCATGGATCGGAATCTGCTAGTGTACACGTTTAAGTTTAATGCTCTAGCCCAGGCTGCCGGGTTCAAGCGTTGAGAAAATCCTCCCGTCCGAATGACTTTTCCACCATGAGGTCTTACACTTCCTGAGTCTGTGCCTTCATTGCTGTGATCTGTAGGTCTGCCTGCTCTTCATTCGATAGTATGCAACTAGATTGTATGGCGAAAGAAGAGACAGTGGGAGCTGATAAACCTGAACCCAAGGGAGTCGTGGCTGGTGATCATGGGGACATGGAGGTTGGCGCCACGGCAGATGTAGTGGTAGCCACTCGCATGCCCTTTTGAGGACAGTTATGCGAGATGTGCCCCTGCGCACGGCATCTAAAACATCGTCCCTCCTTCTGAAGTTGGGCTTTATCGGTGTCGGTGAGGGCCACGGAGGCTCTGGCGTGTCCAACATCCATGGCGTTGGGGTCACGGGTTCCTTTGAGGGCTTGGACCCACTGTTCTTGGCTTTGACCCCCTTTCTTTCGCTGGGGTTTTCCTTTGCCGAGGCGGTCCTTGAGAATAAGGTATTCAGCTTGTTGCAATCGGGTGGCCGCCTTCCACTGCTCCCAGTTGACAGGGTGCTGGAAGCGGACGGCGTTAACTACTAACTGGTTTGGTAGTCCGTCCTGGAATAGCTCCAGTGTCGTGGCTTCATCGGGGTTGTACCCCGCTTTCGTGACAAGATTTTGGAAGGTTGCGACATATGTGTCGATGTCTCCTCCCTTCATGGTGAGGTTTTGAAGTGCCTTTCGCGCGTTTGCCTGTTCAGAAGTGTCGGTGTAGGCCTGCACAAATCGATCTCTGACTGTGGCCCACAAAACTTCGTTGTTTCAATTGACTCCTGCCGCAATCTGATCTTCTAACCATTGTGCTTGCTCGTCTACCCAGTCGTTTACTAGTGGGCCTCAAATGTATGACAGGAATGTCATGGCTCGTGAGGCTGGGATCGAGAGTTGGTCGATGGTAGGGTTCATTTCTTTGTAGAGTCGAAATGCCCACAAGAAAGCTTTGCTTTTGTCCCTTGTCCCAGTGAACTCGGGAGGGGGATTTCCTCCTAGTCGTCCATTTCCTCCGGGGGCTGGCGCTGCTGGCGCGGCTCCTCCTGGCATGGCGCCACTGCCACCGCCACCGCCACCGCCACCGGGTGGTACCGGTGCGCTGCCACTGGGTGGGTTGGGTGCTCCTCCTCCTCCAGCGCCACTGCTGGTGAGGGTCGTACTGGCCGAGGCTTGCTGGGTTTGGGACATAACGTAGGCTGGAAAGTGTGTTGTTGGGGCGGGTAGGGTTGTCGTGGGTATGGAGGACACTAGGTGATGGGGAATCGTCGTTGACGGCAATGCCAGTAGTGGTATGGGTCGTGAGGGGTCCAACTCCAAGTGCCTGGGGTACTATGCTGATGGTGTACCACTGGCCTTTCTTTGCGGAGTAGTCAATATATGCCCACTGTCGTAGGTCCTCAAGATAGTGAACCTGTCGGTACTTTTGAGTATTGGGATGGAAGAGGAAATATCCTTCCACTCCTTCATGTTCTTTCCAGACAACGGCTCCCTTAACTTTATCGGAAAGCTCGTTGTCACTATATTGGTCGATGTATTCTGCTTGAAACTGGGATCGGGTGCGACTATGAAGATTCGCCACTGTGAGAGACTTGACTTAATTGTAACGCCACCACAGGGGCGTTAGGTATGACGTGTACCGCGCTAAGTCAACGGGATTGGAAGAGCGTGAGTCGGTCAAGACTCAGTTTGGTGATGCACAAGTATCACTTGGCTTCCCTAAGACCGAGGATAATAGTAGGAAGGCAGGGCTCAAGCGCAACGGTGAGCGAAAGCGTGGACTCAAGTGCAAGGGCGAGTCAAGGGTCATTCGTGAGGCAAAGACAATGTGGTATTACACAAGAAGTCAAGTCTACCGTACAAGCTAGGTAGGGCGTGACTTATATACTAATACAGGATGTTTGCGAGGAGCAAACATATGGCGCGATCATGAGTCAAGAGTCCTAAAGTGTAATCAAAGGAAAAGCTGCATATAGTATAAGTGAATCCCATCCTATCGCTGAGGCGTAAGGCGCGAGATAAGAGTCAGAAGGCGCAAGCTATCGGATCATATCGTAATTGTACAATCGAGTCAGTGAGTAAAATTGTAACAGAGACCCTCTTAGCTCTTGTTTGTAAAAAGGATTTTTTAATTTCACAAATTTGATGGTACAGTAGGGTCTAGACACTACTACTTGTAAAAGTCATTTTTATTGTCTTTGAGCTAAAGGAAACAATGTTCAAAAGTTGGTCCAATAAATTTGTCTAATCACGTGACCTTAAAAATATGATGTAATCACCGTGTATGCCCAAGATCTCACTGCAGCACAAGACTCCAGAGTGGCTTGCTTAGTCTTAACCTGCTATTCCAGCTTTCAAGTGTACTGCACTTGTGTGGTGGTACACTGGCGCTCTCCCTTGCTGGTGAATTCACACTTTTTGTAGTTTCTAGCAGCCACACTTTCCACACTCTGTACCTTCTCAGTGCCGCTTTCCCATGCACTTCCTTGCTTTCCCATGCTCCCACTCAGCTTCCCTCTCATTGTTACGCTCCAGTGGGCATTCAATGCGGGAACCGGTCCAGGTCGCTGACTAAGCAAGAGAGCGAAGATCTTGATGGGTGAACAAGAGGAAACAAGTTGCTGGGATTCAGGGAGACTAGACAAAGGAAGACAAGCTATACTAAGGGCCTCTTTATATTGTACAAGACTGGTGCTTATCTATCTATTTTACTGTGCCAGCGAGTGCCAGCAGCATAGGGCTGAGCTGGCAGGGCATGAGTCAGGATTCTAAATACAGAAGTTGAGTCATCAGTCTTGAAACAGAAACACTTATGTGGCATCATGTCATGTGATCGTGACACTCATCCTGGACATTTACCTTCACGTTTTAGCTTCCCCTTCCACCTGTTTATCTAATACACCCTCTATTATATAGGCCATGTAATTACGACTTTCCACCCCAGGTTATAGCAGAGATTTTCCCTCACAGATTTCGGACTTTTTAAGCCCAGTGTAGCTCACTCCCTCATGTTCCCAGTGTGCCGCACTTGTGTGTGGCCTTAGTAACTCAAACATGACGCATTCCTGACCACAGCGGCCACTATATCAAGTTTTGTGCCACACTGAAGTGTGTGTTGATACCCAAAGCTGCTGGTGAGTGCCTCTAGTGCAGCTTGAGCTGTTGGGTTTGGGGAGGCTTGAAGCTGTGCTGCTGGTTGTGCAGGCCTTCACGGGACTTGTAACTTTGTAGGAGGCTTTGCTAGTGTTGGGGAAGCATCAATCTAACAGTGGTTAAGGGTGTGCACAGGTGCAAGGGGCTTGGGAATGTGAGGAAGGAGGGGAACTGGACCCTACAGAGCTCTAAAGCCCAGAGGGGAAACTATGATTTACTTGAGGTGGTAAGAGGTTGTTACAGGAAGTATTTATGTACTAGAAAGTAGGGATATAAATCTAATATAAGGTGGAGTCCAGGCAGCAACCAAGTGAGGCCACAAGATGAGGGGAAGGGAAAGGCCCAATTGTTACGTTTGGCCTAGAAAGTGGACACTGACGTCATGGGAATGACACCACGTCAGCAGTATATCATCATGGACTCATTGAATCAGTCAGCCAGGTAAGCTCTGGCACATGTGATTGTGTACAATAACAGATTGGATCATGACTGGATGTGACTCATACTAGGATAGCAGTACTAGGGTTTGCTCTACTTACACTATTGGCTAGTACTTCTTGGAGTGGTGCTTAAAAGCCCGCGTGTGACTGTATAAATAGTGCCTTGCGAAGACCAAGAATGACATCTTGGTCTTCTTCCAATATCACTACTTCTGTTCTACGCTAAGGGATATTCCCCCCTTAAGTGAGTTGTCCAGTATATCCCCTTAGACCAGGGATCCCCGTGACTTATCCTGAATTCCCTTCGTGGGTAGTGGACATCTACTTGCCTGGTACTATGTGGCACATCATATACTTGTACCTCAACGAGCGTGTCACAAAACCATATACTCGTATCATCGTTATCGACCACAACTCATGGGATGATCTTCATATCCTCCCTTCTCTGCTGATCAACGTTACACAAGGGGACGACCTACACAGTTATGAAGCCCCTGGAGGACACCTAGTCCCACACCCAGTTGAGTTCCTGCAGATCAGCTCCAATCACAACTACTACAGACTGTTCAGGATCGCCACACCCAAGGAGGCCTTAGTCAGGCAAGCATTCATGGTAAATGCTACATTAAGACCAAGATCCCACCGTGGCTACTCCTAAAACAACTAAGGACTACTGGGTACCCTTCAGACCCTATCACATTGATTGACAAGGAGAACGCAACATACCAAAGAGATATTTGGAATCTGCATTTTGGAAAGACAACGCAGAGGACCCAGGCTACATTACTTACTACACCAATAAAAACAATAAAACTCAACTTGTTGTAGTCGAATTCAACTTCAAAAACACCTGCTGGACCAAAATCCGCTGGGACAACCTCCACAACAAATACAGAATCACCGGTCCAGCAAGCTCCACCCTCAGACTTGACATCCCCGCCAGCAACATCATAACCAGAGATCAGTGGGGAATAGTGCTTTCCCAGCCTGGCTTGGCTCAAAGATTTGGGTCACAGCCTGGCTTTTGGTGGCCCATGGCCTTAAAACATAAAGCCTGAGCCCCTGCGCGTGGCCCATAAGGGCTTTGGCCTGACACGGCCAGAAAGCACATGGCTTAGGCTAGCCATGGCCAGCAAGCCACTGTCACGAACCTAGAAACTTGGGTTGTGACTCAGGCGTCTAAGACCAGTCCGCGCCGGCCCAGTCTTATGTAATCTCCTTCCTAAAGGGGAAATCCGAAATCGGAGTTTGAATTTCGTACTCCGATGATCACGTGACAGATCACGTGATCCTCCACCGTTATCAAGTCACCTGATGACTCCAAGTCGTACCACTCCTTGGATTTATCTGATTGGACTGCGGAGTGCAGTCGTACCACTTCTATGATTATTCCCATTGGACTGCAGAGCAGTCACACCACTATGGCACAATCGACTGCGGGACAGTCGTACGATACAATACTGATTTCTCATTGGACGTTATATTTAGATGTCTCCAGAATGTTCCATTCCGCAGTATTCCGCAGCACCTGTGGGTGGCCCTAAGCCTGCCCTAAACCTACGCACAGACCATCCCTGTAGGTATATAAGCTAGCGCAATAGAATGGACAGTCCCTCAGACTGTCCACTTGTGACATCCTCCCTTTGCCTCTCCCAGCCTTGAGCCTGTGCCCCCTTCGGCTCGTTCCATCACAGTCGTCCCTGTGTCCCGCCCTGCATTCTCCACCACCCCCGGTTTCCACATCCGCCGTTGTGATTCCCTGTCGAGTGACAGTGAGTCATCACAGCCACGGCTTCATCACAAGCCGATTCAAGTTTGTTATATTAAGAACCCTTGCACGACTAGACTAAGTAACAATCTAACTACATTTGTGACCAACCATCATAGTTGCGGGCCTTGTGTCATTGACTTGTTGTCATCGGTGTTGGTGTTGTTGGCATTGTCAATGTTGTTGCCATCGTCTTACTGGCATTGTCCTTGCGGCGGTCGTTGTTATTGTTGTCGTGTTGGTAGTGGGGACCCGCTGCCACCTGCACTCGTTGTCAGTGTTGGTTCATCGGCATTGTTGATGTTGTCACCATCATCTTGCTGGCGTCGTCCTTGCGGCCGTTGTTGTCATTGTCGTTGTCATTGTGTTGGCATTGCCTTGTCATTGGCGGTGGGGACCCGCTACCACCTGCACGCCATGTCACAACGGGGATGGTATCATGGTGGTCTTGTGCATCACAGCGGCATGATGTCAGGATGGGGCTTTCACACAGCAGGGTGGTGAAGGAGAACTCATGTGTGGCAAATGATGGAGGTGGGAGCCACAGGCTGACATGGCAGGGTGGCAGCAGCAATGATGTGGCTCTGAGAGTGAGAAACGATATGAAACAAACAAAACAAAAACTGACTTGTGAAAATAGCGTGGAGATGTTGGTGAGAATAATGTGGCGATGTCAGTGAGTACTGCGGACTAGTTGGCAAGTATTCGGGCAACCTTGTGGGCACCGATAAGTCAAGAGGTGGGAAGTGTGATCATAATGAGTACCAGATGTCTGTAGTTGATGTATGAGCCAACTAGTGTTGCTGCAGCTTGGAGCTGGCATTTTCTATCTTTTGGAATAAATTTCGGAAAAATATGAAAATATTTGAGGTGCTGGCTTTGCCAAAAAGCCGAGGGGTCCTCTGCCAACTCTAAGCAATCAGATCAGCCATTTTCGATTTATTTGACATTAGCTGAAGGGTATTAGCTGACACCATCAGTGTTTTGACATGTAACTTTCTTCACTGGTACCAGCTGGTACAACCCCCAAAAGTTAGCCAAAGTTAGCAAGTTGACCAGTTCCCAGGCCATGTCAAATCTTCAACAATCTCCTTACTGAGCGATGACCAGCCAGCAGGACCAGTTCACAAGTTCAACAAGTTGATTAAAATGGCAATTAAGTGTCAGTCATATGATTAGTCATATGATTAGTCATTGTATATTTGACCAAATCACATTAGGCCACCAGCACACATATTTGCAGCAGCAGCATAATAATAATAATAATAATAATAATAAATTGCAATCATCATAACAATAGCAATAATAATATTTAATTGGAATTAAATAAATACAAGGAACTAGTCTATTGGAAGAACAGCACGGTGCAGCAGGGTTGGGGTGTTGCGCACCATGTCAGTGTGGCGTGGGGGTCGGTGGTGGCTGGGGGCCTTGCGTGCCACGTTGAAGGGGCGTGGCAGGTCGGCAGGGTCTTGCGCGTCGTGTTGAGGCGGCGTGGCGGGTCGGCGGGGTCTTGGCGTGCCGTGTTGGGTCAGCGTGCCGTGAGTCGGCGGATGGCAGGGTTCGTGCCGTGTCAGGGTGGCGTGGGGGTTAGGGGTGGCGGGGTGTTGCCTGCCGTGTTGGGGGTGGCGTGGTGGTGGGTTGGCAGTGGAGGTCTTGCGTGTCGTCTCGGGGCGGCGCGGTGGGTTGGCGGTGGCGGGATGGAAGTGGCTTGCCTGCACAAAAAGCCTGCAATGTCCAGTGTGAGTGGGAAACAAAAAGAAGAAAACAAAAAAGAACTTATCTTATCAATCGGCGAAGGTCTTGCGCGCCGTGTTGGGGCGGCGAAGTGGGTTGGCGGTGGCGGGGGTGTCGGGGCAGGATGGAGGTGGCTCGCGTGCGCGAATGGCCTGCAACGTCCGTCCAGGGTGAGTGGGAAAAAAAAAAAAGAAAAAAAAAAGAACTTATCTTAAACATTGGTCGAAGGTTTTGCGTGCCGTGTTGGGGCAGTGTGGTGGGTTGGCAGTGGCGGCGTATTGGGGCAGGGACGAATGAAGGCAGCTCACGTGCACAAATGGCCTGCAACGTCCAGGGTGAGTGGGAAAAAAAAAGAAAAGAAACAAAAAGAACTTATCTTATATATTGGGTCGAAGGTTTTGCGTGCCGTGTTAGGGCGGCGTGGCGGGTTGGCAGTGGCGGCGTGTTGGCGGGTGGCGGCATGTTGCGAGCCATGTCGGGGCGGCGTGTTGGGGCAGGGACGAATGGAGGCAGCTCGCGTGCACGAGGCGGCGGCAATGGCCTGCTACGTTCAGGTTGAGCGGGAAAAAAAAAGGAAAAAAAAAAAAAGAAAACATATCTTGCTGCACTGGGCTTTGTCCCAGTGCATCATCTGCCGTGTCTTGACCACGAGTGAGGATGGGAGAGGGGCTTGAAAGGGAGAGTCTGGGGAGACCGGACGAGGGGTGGAAGTGGGAGCACAGGCAGGAGTAAGGTGTGAGACAGACTCCTTCCCGTCGGCCCGCACCTAAGAGACACATGGCGCATCGACAAGGGAAGGAGTCTGGGTGTGAGAGAGAATATGATACGTCGTGTCGAGCGGAGGCTTAATCTGTGGCGTGGGAATGTGTGTCGTCGACTCGTTTCTGGGAAAGCTTTCTTCTCTTACCACCACGCCGTTATTCCACGCGGACCATCCCCACGGCTACGCAAGATGGAGGACGTGGCTGAGGACAAGCTGGTCTTTGGCCCAATGCACAAGATATGTTCTTATTTTTTCTTTTCTTTTTTTTCGTTCCGCTCACCTTCAATGCTGCAGGCCATTGCCGTCCCCTCGTGCACGCGAGCCACCTGAGCCACCTCCACTTGTCCCCGCCCCAACACGCCGCCCCAACATGGCTCACAATACCACGGCTACGCAAGATGGAGAACGTGGCTGAGGACGAGCTGGGCTTCAGCCCAAATGCATTAGATATGTGCTTTTTCTTTTTTTTTTTCCCGCTCACCCTGAACGTTGCAGGCTATTGCCACCACCTCGAGCACACGAGTCATCTCCAACCACCCCGCCCCAGCACGCCGCCCTGACATGACTCGCGACACCCCCCCACCGCCGCCCCAACACGGCTCGCAATACCACGGCTACGCAAGATGGAGAACGTGGCCGAGGACGAGCTGGGCTTCGGCCCAAATGCATAAGATATGTGCTTTTTCTTTTTTTTTTTCTTTTTTTTTTCCCGCTCACCCTGAACGTTGCAGGATATTGCCGCCGCCTCGAGCATGCGAGTCATCTCCAATCGCCCCCCAGCACGCCGCCCCGAACATGACTCGCGACACCACGCCACCGCCGCCCCAACACGGCACACAACACCCCGACCACCAACCCGCCACCACGCCACCCCAATACGGCACGCAACATCCCGCTACCGCCAACCCGCCATGCTGCCTCAACACGACACGCAATACCCCGCCGACCCGCCACGCCGCCTCAACGCGGCACGCAAGGCCCAGCTGCCACCGGCCCCCACGCCATCCTGACACGGCGCGCAACACCCCGCCACCCGCCACCGACCCCCACGCCACCCCGACATGGCGCGCAACACCCCGCCACCTGCCGACTCACCGCCACCCCGACCCAACACACGCCAAGACTCCGCCACGTTGCGCAAGACCCCGCTGACCCACCACGCCACCTCAACACGGCACGCAAGGCAGCCACTACCAACCCCATGACACGGTGTGCACGACCGCGCCACCCTTTGACTCACCACCACCCCGACGAGTACTCAATACTTACAATGTACATATTTTAGCATTTGTTTTTATATTGTAGTAATTGAAATATATATTTTTCATCTATCAAAAGTGGGAACTGATTACAATTGGCAATGCCTAGCTGGGTCAGTACTTATGATGTACATATTTTAGCTTTTGTTTTTTGTATTGTAGTAATTGAAATATATAAATGGTTTATCTTGTTGAAAACATGGGAACTGATTACAATTATTATATTGTTTTTTAAATGGTTATAATATCATTATAATTGGCTTATTTTTTCTGCATATTATTTTATTTTAGCAATAAAAAAGGTATTAAAAAATAGAGCAATGTTACTTGCCAACTTGTCCAACTTGCACCACTTTCTTGCTGGTGCACCAGCAGAAAGTTGGGAAAGTCCTGGCAGAGTAACACGTCATCTTGCTGATGCACCTGTCAGCTAACATCAAATGACGCAAGAATGGCTGATCGGATCGCTTAGAGTTGGCAGAGGACCCCCCGGCTTTTAAGATGGTCAACCTCCCCAAATATTTTTATATTTTTCCAAATTTTATTTCACAAGATAGAAAAACACCAGCTCCAAGCTGCAGCAACACTAGAGCCAACAAACTTGATGAGTCGATGAAGACATTAACCATCTCTTTCATGATTGCGGCACAGGCTTTGATGCAAGAGGTCAGATTCATCTAACTACTTGAGCTGTGCATTTGTGACCAATCACCAACCCATCCATGGTTGTGGGCCTTGTGTCATCATTGTCAGTGTTGATGGCGTTGGCATTGTCAATCTCATCTTGCTGCTGTCATCCTTGTGGCCATCGTTGTTGTGTCAATGTTGCCCTGTCGTCATCGGCAGTGGGACCTGCTTGCCTTGGGTGGTATCATGAGGTGGTATCGTGGTGGATCTTGTGCATCAGGATGGCATGGCGTTGGGGTGAAGGCTTTTGTGCAGTGGGGTGATGCCAGTGGTGAAGGTAAACTTGCATGTGGTGAAGGAAGTGTTGAGCGCAGAACTAACGAGCGAAGAGTGAAATAGCAAAAAGCTAGACAGACAAGTTACTTCAGAGGGAGAAGGAACTCTGTATATTACTGCTACACACCTAGACAGACAAGTTCTATAGAGAGAACGTCTATGAGTAAAAGGTGGAAGAATAAGGTAGAGAAGGAACTTACACTTCAGAGGGAGAAGGAACTCTGAAGTGTGAAGGCGTAAACAGCAGTCCTTATATACAGGATGCTTAGATAATAATGGTCTGTGCGCACAGGTGATCCAAACACAATACACATGGTCTGTGCACCAGAGGGAGAAATGCCATTGGAGGGCAGAGAACAATAGCTGCCTAAAGCAGACAATACCGGTATCTTAACTATAGAGAACAATAAGAGCCATATATGGCTCTGTCAATAAAGATAAACAAAAGCGGTCCGTATGAGTCCGGCCATAGTCCAGGTCAGTCCATAAGGGACAGATACCGTATTTAGTATGTGGGCTGACACAATCAGATCCCACGAGACATGTGACTTGAATCAGTCGTGTCTCAACAGGAAGGAAGCCATGGGCTAGAGTGTGGCAGAGTGGTGGCAGCGATGACAAGGAGGCTTCGATGCGAGAGGTCAGACAGAGTGGCAAGAGCTGCCACCAGACAAGTCAGGGTCAGCCCATTGAAGGGCAACAACGTAACAAGGGCAAAGGTTAGTAAAAATGAAAATGAAAAATAGAGAAAATGGCCACACCTTTGCCAGAGACGAAGGGGTGTGGCCAAGCCAATTGTGCAAGAGGGGCTGGGTTGCTTAGTTGTCCAAGCTGAAACGGGATCAGGTGACAAGCCTTACAACCCCACATCCAAATCTGTGGGTGTTAACAAGGGAGTAGATGCAGCAGCTGAGTTCACAGACGAGTGATGCAAAGTCACGTTTTCGAAGACAACTTTAACGTGGCAGTGTTGGGGTGACAAATGTGGTAACATGGTCTATCTGGGGGAAATTGATTTCTGTATTCGAATACAGCCATGCCCTCAGCTGAGTTGAAGTGTACAGTAGAAGTGGATCACTCTGAATATGCACGTTCAAGGTGTTGGGTGGCAACAAGTGGCTGAGCCTGGCTGGAGACGGCCCCAAAAATGGAAGCCTGGGCCACAGGCTGTGCAAGTGGCCTTACAAATTTGAAGCCTGAGCCTTAGGCCCTTCTGGGCTGCTCCTTGGCACAGCCCAGTCTGGCCTTTAAAGTGCCGGCTTAGGCTGGCTTCCAGCTTATGGGCTGGGCCGAGAAAGCACTAGTGGGGAATCATCGACGGACAAGAGGAAGAACCAATCAGATCACCAACACCCAAGACACCCGCACCTTCCCCCTCACTTGCAAGCAATCCAGAGGAAATTCACATCCTCAAGGATGAACAAGAAGAAATCGCACTAGAGAACATAGCTAAGTCTATCCCAACTAGGCCATCAGGAAAACCCATGTTTTACTTATTCATACTTTCTGTTCTTTTATCACTTTCAGCAAGGAAATAAAGGACCCTTTCAGAAAAGCACCAACTACTTGCAAAAGAAATCCCCTCTTCTTTTTCTGTACTTATTATACTTTTTAGGCATATTTCTGGGGAAAGTTTGGATTTTGGTCTGATTTTTTGATTTTTTGGTCCAATTTATTACCATATATGGTAATTTTCGGACCAAAAATTAAAGTTTGGTCCGATATTTCCATTTTTGGTCATTTTATTTGTCCATTTTTTGGTCATTTGGTACTCTACTTATCCTGTACTTTTTTTTAGCAGTTCAGCAAGTAAAAAAAAAAAAGAGGGATTTCTTTTTCTTACTTTTTCTGCTTGTTTTCTGAAAAGAACAGAAAAGTACAAAAAAGTGTGAATAAGTAAAACACGGGTTTTCCTGATGGCCTATGACCTCTACTGTCACGATTCCACCTTCACCGGCACGTGACTCACCACGTGATGTGTCCCCGACCGCCAATATCCCCATTGTGGAATCCGCATGCATGCCTACAGACCCTTGGTGGGACTGGCAACACGAGGCTTGGCCCTACGACGATGCAAGAATCGACGCTGCAGTAGTGCAGCTAGAAGACTATGTGTATCGAGACATGCGGTGAGCGATCGATCTCCCTCCCCGCATGAGAACCGCTACCAGGAGCCTTGGGAATAGGTCCCTGAAGGATTGGCTGTCACGTGACCCTGGCATGTGACCTGCCTAGAATCGTCCAGAAGAGGCCAGATGAGCTTGTGCCTGGACTTATCTTGTGATGAGCTTGTGATTATGCGAATCGAGACTGGTATGACATCACATTCCCATGGACTTACATGTGGGGCGCCTCTAGGCCCTTATCTTTGTTATCGGTGACTTGTGTTCCGGACACGCGACCCTTTTCTCTGACTCATGCCAATGCGCGTTATCGCCATTGGCTACTTGTATTAGGGTTCGCAGCTGTGTATTAGGATTCGGCAGTTCAGGCTGAGCTTGAAAGCTCCCCTGGAGTAGTATAAGTAGAGTCGGCTACGCGTCTTAGAACGGGAGCTTTGATATCTTGTGTAATACCTTCCCCCCTCGGAGTCTGGCCAAGGGATTGTTATACAGCTTGATCCCCTCTCTGCTCTACTGTGTGACCTTGGAGACCTGTCCCTCCACAGTACTCTCCCTTTCTGCCCCTGCGTACATGTACAAGACGTAGCGGGTCAGCGTATTCCACTATAAGTTGTGCCGCAGACCGACTTTGTCTTCCACCATTTCTCCCCTCTACCACTTCATTGTCGTCTTCACCCTTGTGGGTCGTGCCCTGCGGATCGCCCTGGCCGTTGCCTACGGGATCCTGAAGACCTTCAACGCGCTCAAGGCTCAGCAAACAGACAAGTAACCCAAGTCGGGTCGACATGTCCGGAAGGAACGTAACATCTACCACCACCCAAGTAAGGACAATGATCACAGAAGAACAACAACCACTACTAGGTGACATGGGACCACTGAGAGGAGACCCAGACAACCATGGAGAAGGAGGAGGAGGAGGAGACGGTGATGCCAACGAAAGCAACCCCCTCCCTATCAACGCAAACCTTTCTTGAGGAACAGACCGATTCATCGGAAAAGAACCCCCCACTATTCCATGGAGAACATGACAAAGCCGCTGCATTCCTCTCACAATGGAACTGCTTTGTGGGAGTCAACACCCTCAATAGAAATATGCAACATCCCTACACTAAAGCAATGATGTTCCTCACCTATATCCAAGGGGACCTTGTCGATGAATGGGCCACCAAAACTCAGCACTGGCTTGATCAACAAACAGATCAAAACAACCCATGGCTATGGAACAGAGTCAAACTTGCCTTCAAATGGCAGTTCTGTGACAACATGGAGCAAGAAGTTGCCAGACTAGAGCTGGACAAAGGATTCAAGATGACGGGAATGGACATTGACAGCTATGTCACCAAATTGAAAAGCTTGTCCACCTTGCTGGCTATCGTCTAGATGAACCTCTGGTACTCAACAAATTTACCAGGGGGCTACCCATGGACTTGTACTGCAATGTGTACCAGTTCCACAACCCAAAAACCTACCACCAGTGGAAAGCCGCAGTTATCAAACAGCAAAAGTGCTACCTCCACATGAAAGCATGTGTCGACAGATTCGGAAGACAGCCAACCTGTTATGATCTCTAACCATTATGCTTTCTCTTGTGGTTTCCTATTTCACCCTGCGTGTCCATTGTACTTTTACGATATGATCCGATGCTTCGCGCTTCCTGGCTTCTATCTTGCACCTTGCACCTCGGCGATAGGATGGCCAGTTTTACGCTTTGTTTCACCCGCTGACCATTTCTGAGTCATGCATCGTCCCATGGGATTCACTTGTACTATATCCGATCCTTCCCCTTGTTTACACTTTAGGACTATTGACTCAGGATCGCGCCATGTGTTTGTGTATCACAAACACCCTGTATTAGTATATAAGTCACGTCCTACCTAGCTTGTACGGTAGACTTGACTTCTTGTGTAATACCACAATTGTCTTTGCCTCACAAATGACCCTCAGTAAAAAAGGAAGTCACTGAAAAGTCAGCTAAAAGTCAGCTAAAAGTCATTGACTTTCACTTGACCGACGTCCTATTTTTTCGACTTTGAAAGTCACCCAAAAGTCACTCAAAAGTCAGCTAAAAGTCATTGTTGACTGACATCCTATTTTAGTGACTTTCAAAGTCACTTAAAAGTCACTCAAAAGTCACTCAAAGTCACTTAAAAGTCAGCTAAAAGTCATTGACTTTCATTTGACTGACGTCCTATTTTATTGACTTTGAAAGTCAGGCAAAAGTCACAAAAAAGTCAATGAGAAGTCAATGTAAGCCATTGACTTTGTTGTTGACTGAGGTCCTATTTTTTTGACTTTGAATTGACTACAGAAGTCAAGTGCCAGTCATCAAAAAGTCAATGAAAAGTTAATTGACTTTTCATTGACTTCCAACTGACTATAGAAGTCAAGAATTAGTCAGGTCACAGTCACACCAGATTTGTCACAAATAATATTAATATTAATAATATTAGCATTTATTAAATACAGATTTATTAAATACAGGGGGGGCTAGTACTTGTTGTGGGTGTAGCCACTGAGCTCAGGGGCAGCTGTGGTTGGGGGCGGCGACGGCTGGGGCGGTGGCGCGGTTGGGGTTGCATGGTCGGGGTGGCGCGGTCGGGGTGGCGCAGCGGGGTCGGGGGTAATGCGGTCGAGGTGGCGGCGTTGAGGCGAGAAGGACGCGGTTGGGGTGGCGAGGTGGGGAAGGCGCGGTGACGTGGCGACGAGGTTAGGACGGCGGGTGGGGTGGTCTGCGATGAAATAAGAAAAATAAAGAAAAATAAAAAAAGAGGAAAATATCTTAAGCTCAGTCCGGCGACGGCTGGGGCAACGATGATGGGCTTGGCGGCTTGCGGGTGGCCTGCGTCGAGGTGGGACAGGTGGGTGAGAGGTGCCAGCGTCAATGGTGGGGGCGTGTCGAGATGGTGCATTGTTGAGAGGGGCGGCGCTGATGGCGACGTCGTAGCGAGGTCGAGGTGGTGGTGGTAGCCGGGTTGGTACAGACGGGAGATGTCGCGGCGATGTCGAGGTGGCGGGGTCAGGGTCGACGGGGCGTATGGGGTGGTGCAGGTGCTAAGGTTGCGGCGAAGTCGTTATGCCCGTGGGAGCGGGAGATCCTGCCCAATCAATCGAAAACGAGTAAGACAAAGCAAGTGTGAAAAAACAAAGAAAACTTACCTCAAGCCCAGTGCGACGGGGTTGGACAGCGTGTGATGGCTGGCGGCTCGCGGGCTGACCAGCGTCGAGGGTGGGACTGGTGGGGGATGCCGGCGTCGACATGGCGGTGGGAGCCTTTTTGCCGTGTTAGTGGGGTCGGCGCTGGTGGCAGCGTCATAGTGGTGTCGACGTGGCGGTGGTGGCTTGACGGGGCCGAGATGGTAGTGGTAGCCGGGTCGGTGCGGGTCGGGGGCGGCCATATCGAGGTCGCAGCGAAGTCGTTACGCTCACTGGAGCGGGAGGTCCTGCCCAGTCGGAATGAGTAAGAAAAAGTGAAAAAAACAAAAAGAAAAACTCAACTTAAGGGTCGCGTGACGGCGACAGCGGGATGGCACGCGTGAGCGGTAGGTTGAGGGGTGGCAACGGCAGTGAGACGGGTCGGGTACTCGCATGTCGCGAGGTGTGAAGGGGAGGAGGTGAAGGGGAGGAGGCCTTTGCGAAGAGGCTGCCCCTATCCTGCGGCCTGCACCAGTTAGAGACGAACGGGAAAAAAAAATAAGAAAAACGTAGCTCGTATGTTTGCGTCTTCGAAATTTGCGTGAAGGGGAAGGGACAGGGTGGAGGAATAGGGTGGAAGAATGGAAAGGAGGGTCGGAGGAAAGGGTGGAGGAAAGGGAAAGGAGGGAAGGAAAGTGGGGTATTGTTTCGAACATCGAACATCGAACACGCGCGGCCAAGTGGCGCCTTTCCCCGCCACAAATTAAATTTCCGCCCGGGAGTTGCCCAGATAAACATTTTCTGTCTAAGTCGTGCAAGACCTGCTGATGTTTTTTCTATCTTTTTAAATAAAATTCGGAAAATTATCAAAATTTGCAGGGGTATATCATCTCAAAAGCCAAGAGTCATCTGCCAACTTTAAGCATTTTAACCAGCTGTTCCTAATTTATTTGACCAGCTCTGAAATCCTTCAGCTTGAGGGTTTCAGCTTGGGTCAAATAAATCAGGAACTACTGATTGGATTGCTTAGAGTTGGCAGAGTACCCCTGAGCTTCTGAGAAGATCTACCTCTGCAAATATTTTCATAACTTTCTGAATTTTATTTCAAAAGATAGAAAATGCCAGTGCTGGTGTAAGTGTAACCAAGGGGTGTGTGGGATTTTTAGCACCCATATGGACCTGGGGAGGAGGGTGGGTCCAAAGGGGCCTTAGCAGACTTTTGTGGACCAGCACTAATAGGGCACTAAGGCAGCATCAGCCTTCTTGGGACATGCTTTCCTGCACCACTCTTGTTACGATCACCTGGATCATTTCATGAGACATACAGGGGGTCATTTACAGTCCAAGGGACTTTCCCGCAAGTGTTGACTTGGGGAGACAGGTTGCCACGCTGGAGTCACTTAGCTAAGTGAAAAAGTGTTGAGCTTCAAGGAGACAAGAGGGCTATATCCTTCAAAGACCAAGCCATCATCATCGAGGTCTTTGTCTTCATCATTTGGTCTAGGTTGTCCATCTCCACAGCCATCATACAGTCAAATAGTCCCAGAATTCTGCTCTAAGCTAACGTGTCATGAGTATTCCATGGTGATAATACCAGCAAAGGGCACATACATGGTGATACACTGCAAGGATGCCCTGTGCTTTGCCTCTCCAATGTACCCAGCAGCAAGCTTTTGGTGTGAATCAAGCAAGTTGATCATGTCTTTCAAGTGCTGTGGGGGTTTAGAGAATGTGGTTGAGTGCATGACAAGCACATGCACTGAAATTGATGACATCGAAAACTTTTGCACTTCCATCTTCTGCCACGCTCACAAACAGCACCCATCTGTGCTTGCAGAAATGTCAAGTATGGGCAACATGTGCACATGACAGTGCTTGATGGACTTTATGCCTGTTCCCTATTTTTTTCCACAGCTTCAAATGACCATCAACAGACATTGTGGTGATGAAGTCCATGCTGTCGCATTGGTTTTTTGGTGGTGTGAGCCTATGTTTGTGTGGTGTAGAATGGGATGCACCATGTAAAACCGCAAAGTTGATCATGCTGCAATCATGATAGATGACCCCTCTTGTGGTTTCTATCTGTGCTCGGAAGATGGTCCAGAATGATTCATTCTATGGGAGGACTATACAAAGGTGAAAACCATACTCAGGAATGTTTGATGAGCAATGCATCTCCATGCACCTTTTCATGTGCTTGCATTGACTGTGGGCACCTTCTGGCATGGGCATGGGCCCAATGTCATCATTCCTCTCTTCATCTTCCTGTGCAGAAATAAAATGCTGTGGAGTGTAGTGCAGGGTGGTGGATGTGAGGCAGTGGGTGAATAACAACTTGGTACTGTACTGTAAGTTATGGAAGGTTTGGTTTATTGATTACTGTATCAGAATGAGAAAAACAATTCCCACAATCAGCCCATCAACGTGCATCAACATCAACAATCAACATATCAACCATGACTTAGTTTTTTTTTTCAGAGTCACTCTATGCAAACTGAGTTGGCATTGTTGCCCTTGTCATCTCCTCACTGTCATGGAGCATGTGGAGATCTCCACCACAAAGAGGGACCATGAAACCCCCCCCACCCTTTCTTCCTTTCTTCCTTCACCAACTCCCCTGTCCTCACCCTCATAGTGCTTCCTGTTGTATCTGGCCTCACTTGTGGGTATTTACAGGCCACCTGCTGCATCCGCCTACTATAGTACCTTGCCCACCATATCTGCCACTCCTGCATTGCGTGCATGGTGCAACCTCTGCTGTACCCACTTGACCCACAGTTTTTTAGATAAGTTTTTATTTTTTATTCATCTCATCTTGAACTGATGCAGGACAACAGCTACCACCAATGCTGCTGCCATCCCCTCCCCTTGCACGCATGCCAGTGCAAGCCATCACCATTTGCCAGCCACCAACCCCATTGACCCCATTACCTATGCAACAACCACCTATCTGGCAACCCCATCTTACCCAACTGCCACTGCCCCACTGCCACACCTAGTCATTGTGGCAGTTGCCCCAGTCACCACCATCTTGACACCATGATACCAGCAGCCATGCCAATGCAAACCATGACTGCAACTCGGATGACCATGACAAAGTGATGATGATGCAACCATGACTGCGACCATGACAATTTTCAAGGCAACAACTGTGAACCTGAGGATGAGACAACTGTGACAACAAAGTGCGCAACAAGGACGACTGCAGCCACAATCACCATGGTGATGATGATGACTGTGTGGCAGCAGGCAATGGAGGTAACGATGATGAGTCAATGATGGTGTAGATTGTTGATATAGTACAGATTGTCATGCACAGGACTGCAATCTAATATATCACTCTTTATTTAATGTATTGTAAAACCTGAGCTTGAGAAAAGAGGAAGAGTGTCAACAACTCAAAGGGGAAGGGGGAAGGGGACCTGAGTAATGAACAACAGAACCTTGCAACTTCCCTGTTTGTCACACAGAAAAAGAAACAGGAACCTAAGCATTTGTTCTTCCAGACTTCTGTACTAAGTAGTGCAACTACTGAATGTGTGGATTGCATTTTGACATGTTCAGGACATCCTAGTTTCTCCTGAATGGGGAACTGGACCAGGGCAGTGGTGTCAAACTGGAACTGGAACCAGATGTTGCTGTTCAGTTTGGGTGTTTGCATTTGGACTGAAGTTCTGGACCAGACTTTGGCAACACTAATCCTTTATACATGTAAGAGGATGGGGATAAATGTGGAGGACAGAAAGCAACCAATGCAGAGTATGACTAGTGGAGGGGATGCAGCCCTGTTAACACATTGACAAGTCTGGTTGGGTGACAATCTACAAGGAGAAAAAGTCAAGGTGCTTATGTCTTCTCACATTCTCCACTCTTCTTGTACCACAAATGTGCTCCTACATGGGCAATGGCATGAACATCCTTGATTTCTTGTTGTCATGAAGAGTGGTCAGGAAAAAAAGGCAGCTGGAGGCTCTCTGGAGCATAGTGCAGAACCCCATCCTTTAAATGGTGGTCCTCCAGATGAATGTGGAGCATCAGAAGCAGCTGATGCAGAGTATCACTGGTGGAGGTGATACTGGCCCTGTTAATATATTAATGGGTCTGGTGTGTATGACTCTCATTTCTAGGGTAATTACTTAACTACAGAGTTGTAACTAGTGTGCCTAGTTTGGACAGAAGGGAGTACTAGAGGTTCAGAGAACTACAGAAGGACTGCTACATGTTCAGGAAGGAGGAGGAGAAAGGGAAGGGAAGTACTGAAGCAGGGGAAGAAGAAAGTCCAATGTGAGGATGCTACATGATCATAGCACTTGTTATTGTGATTCCATTCTTCTGCTCCTTGCACTTGTGTGTGTTCTAGACTGGTGTTCGCTTTCTGTGCTCTGAAATCAAATA